>JAQFYP010002579.1:0-12432 GCA_034694865.1 Bilobella braunerae | reverse complement strand
CTTTTTTTTAATGTATTATAATGGCCCAAATTTGATTTCGAAAAAACGCAAACACTTGAGACCATATCCTGGTTAGTCCCTCGGTCTGCTTATGTCCATGTCACGTGACAGTGGGCAAATGCCACACTGGTGTTCTCGTAGTTATCATATATCTTCCAAGCAGTCTTTCGGTCACAATTTGGTCAAGGCCTCTGAGGAATTACGTAGGCTCTGAATTAAATCACTTGAACATGGTAGATGCTACGGGGTCTTTGACACCGAAAGTGGGACATCTTGACCTCTGACATGGGCCACGAACCAAATGAATCCTGCAGTCAACAGAACGGTTTTTTTTAATACTCGTTTTGTAATAAAAGGAAATGTCCGCTTGGTCATCTGCCGGATGCCAAAAATTTACATCGCTTCAGAGAATTTTTGACAACCGACATGTGACCACACGGTAGCATATGAGTGGCTTGTTAACACTATTGATATTTTACATGCAAACTATATGAAGTGTACTGTCATCCGTGAAACAGTTTAAAAAAAAACAAAAACAAAAGAAAAACAAGGATTATTAAATATATACATTGTCGTATGTAAATATTTAAGGCTGCAATTGTAATCCGAGGTTAGAGAAATTTCAGAGGTCAAATCAACGTTAAAGGATCACATCAAGTTAAGTCAGAGGACAAGTCACGTCAGAGGTCAAGTCAGGTCACTAAGTTTCTTTGATTTTTAGTTGAGACAAAAAATTTAATAAATAATAAAATTGATATTTTATTAGAAATTTTTGTAAGAACTTCGAATGCGTCACAATATAAAACCAGTGTCCTTGATATAAATTTTAGCTAAACGCCATTTAGGGGTGAAGAGGGCTAGTGTGAGTCAAATAAAAATAAACTTGAACTTGGCCGGATATCAAAGACCTCATAACTGAAAACAGATATGTTCTGTAATTTGTGAGACAGTTAAAGAAGTGACCGCATTATGCCATTTTAGCGCATGCTCGACGTGAGCCTCACTATCCTAATTCATAGGTAGTGAACTCCCTCTTACAAACATACATTTCCTGAGATAATCCTGATACTCGGAAAGACGGACAGACAGAACGACAACATAAAGTAGCTATCGCTTTATATCCATTACGTTCTACTACCACTACTTTCTCTCTTTTGGCAACCATCTAAGTACATAAATTTGTGAGTCGGCCTTGACTTTCTGTTTATAGTCATCATATTGCCATGGCATCAGGGATAGCATCCTTTTAAGAATAACATTTGTTTGGCTGGAAATAAATCACGTGAAATTATTATCTTCATTCATTATTCATTTCATTTTTTTTAAGTCGATTCCGTAGGTTTACGAACGTGTAACATTTGCGATTGTAAATTTTGAGAGCTACATTGTAAAAGTAATATTTTTAATACGTAACCCATTTTGCATCATAGTCAAGTTGACTCCAGGTAATTAATAATTTTGCCCAAATTCATCTACCAAAAACGACTTTTTCCAATTGTCTCTAATTGGGTTGTTGATATAGGAAAATTTTAACTAATTCATTATTAAGTAGCGTTCTAGCTACTTTATGGGAATGCTGTGTCTGTCCGTCTGTCCGTCTGTCCATCTGTCCGTCTGTTTGCGCCATAACTCCCGAACCGGTTGACTTTTTGCAAATCTGTTTTCGGGATAAATTTTTTGAGGTCAAGTTCAAAAATAAGTCATAGGGGTCTTACGCTTCACCCCCAAAATGACCCCCAAAATGACCCCCAAAATGACCCCCAAAATGACCCCTCAAACCGAAAAGTCCGATTTTCGGTTTTTTTCTCAGTTTTGTCGGAAACGGAATGTTATCATGTTCTCGATGACTCAGGTGACCCCTCACCTTTTACCCTTGGGTGCCATTATCCCCAAAATGACCCCCAGAACCGAAAATTTGGGTTTTTTTTTTTTTTTTTTTGGATTTTTCATTTTTTGCACGAATTGGAAAGTTATGATGATTCCAACACTGTAGGTGACCCTTGGCCCTTTACCCTTAGGTGCCATAGTCTCCAAAATGAAAACAGAAAATTCGGGTTTTTTGGATTTTTCATTTTTTGCACGAATTGGAAAGTTATGATGATTCCAACACTGTAAGTGACCCTTGGCCCTTTACCCTTAGGTGCCATAGTCTCCAAAATGAAAACAGAAAATTCGGGTTTTTCGGATTTTTTCATTTTTTGCATAAAATGGAAAGTTATGATGGTTCCAACACTCTAGGTGACCCCTGGCCCTTTACCCTTAGGTGCCATAATCTCCAAAACCGAAAATTCGGTGTTTTTGGGTTCGAATTTGTGCAGTTTATTTGCGTTAGTTCAATACGCTACTTACACTACGTGCGTTTACAACGGTTTATAAATTTAATTAAAGGCAGAGAAATCAATTTTAATTAGGATAAGTTTTCCTGATGCTAGGCCAAATGTTGCTTCGGTTGAAAAATTGCGACAATTGTGGTCAATCACATTTTTAGCAATTCTTTGACATTTCATTATGTAGCATGTCCACAATTGCTCAAGCCCAAGCAATCAGAAGTGCAGATGGCATGTCTTGTTCAATTTTAAAATTAAAATTTAAAAAAATAAATTAATTAAAAATCAATTTTCTCGTCGATTGCATTTAGAAATTTGGGAATTGTCCGCAGAAAATTTTCGAAGAACGATTTTTTAAATAAGAACTAGCTGCTACAACATTTTTCTTTAAAAACATTTAAGCGACTTATTTCAAATGTTTTCAAGGATTTCACAAATTAATAGAAACGAGCGTCGTTTTGAAGTTTTTTAAACACTGTTTAAATGATATGAGTTTAAAATTTTTTGTTTGGAAAAAGAGTTTGGAAAATTAAAAAAAAGTGGAAACACAGAAAGGTTTGAAAGGCAAGAAAGCATCATGCGCCCCTTCTCTGCTGTGAGCACCACTCCTATCGCACTCGGCGCCACCCAGTAACCAATCTACAGGCTAAATGTAGTTCTTTTCAATGCACCTCCCCTTCCCAACGTTCTGGCCTATTAAGTAGCGGAAGCGAAGCGAATGCTACTTATATTTTCGTCATTTGTGTCCGTCCGTCTGTGGCTCACGATTATGAACTATTCAACATATCTCAGACCTGTTTTCAAATATAAGTTCGTTAAATTCCGTCTCAGAGTTTGTTTGATTGTTTTTGTTTTACCCTAAGTGTTTCCCTTGGAGATCAAAGGTTAAGGTCAAAGATATTGTTCTATGACAACATGAAAAAGACCTCTAAAAAAAATTGTTCCTCTTAGGAAAGGAAACTACATTTGTATTGGATATTTTTCTGTGTAACCCGCTGTTGACCCTAAAATTGACCCCTTGTTTCAAAAATGACCTTTCATGGTAAGAACCTACTTTTGTATGAAACAAAAAGGTATGATGGTACGCGCATGCCTCAGTTGAGGTCCTTTCCTAACGACTTAGGACGCCGTTTAGCGGAATTTAAAGCGATTAGGTTGAAGGGCAGGTCCAGACATGCGCTGTAAGAATTCTTAGCGCCAAATACAAGTGCAGAGAAACATTTTTTTATCTAAGTTTTAATTTTTTTAAAATGATCTGACTGGGTGTAATGTTGTTGTTCTAAATTACGTGTGTCTCGCACCGGTTCAAATTAACTATTTTTTAATCACACTTTTCTAAAATTTTCTTTTAAATTATTCCGGAACTAACGCAAAAGCTATTGGTCGCTTTTTATTCTAATGATTGTTTTTGTTTATACCCAAAATTTTAAAGAATTTAGAATTTTAGAATAGGTAAATTGTATAGAATCATTCCAGAAAAATTTCAAAAAAATGTTGTTAACAGAAAATTTTTTTCGATACTAATGATAATCCAACGCACTCACAGTTTTCAATACGGTGATTATTATGGTGAATGTGATTAGAAATTTGATTCTTTTGTTTGTAAAGAAACTCGCTTTCAAAGACCAAAATGCGAATAATGCTTTCTTACTACAAACAATTGCATGGGTGTTTTCCATTTCCATTTATTGTGCGTGCGCTAATTAAACAAAGGCATTTCAACTACTCCACGGTCATTTGCTAGCCTTACAGTTTTCACGTTCGTCTCAGTAGTAACGTCCAAATCTAATAAGGAATATGCGAAATGCGATAGAAAAGTTAATTGAATTTGTAAGTTTCCTTTGAAACGAACCCATTCTGCATCATAGTCAAGTTGACAAATCAACTAAAAGGTTAGACCAAATGTT
Source organism: Bilobella braunerae (assembly GCA_034694865.1). NCBI lineage: Eukaryota > Metazoa > Arthropoda > Collembola > Poduromorpha > Neanuridae > Bilobella > Bilobella braunerae. The sequence goes on along the minus strand of JAQFYP010002579.1, from coordinate 8,198 downwards.
TCAAATAAAACTACCTTTGCAATTATTTTTAATTGGCCTGAGTTGGTTATACAGGAAAATTTAAATTAATTAAGTGCAGTGAAATTAAATAAATTAAGTTTTCCTTATGCTACGTCAAGGATTGACCCACAAAAAATTTGGGGTCAAGTCCAATGCTGCAGAAAAATTGGAGAGCCAAAAGACTAACAAAAAAACATTTTCTTTAATTTGTACATAATTTTGAATTTTTCAAACGTTCCAAATAAGTCGGATATTGTTCTTAAATTTGCCATGAATACCTTCTAAAATGTCATCTTTTCTAAGCACGTCTTTTTTAAACACAATTTCTTAAATGGGTGACCTCAAATTCCAAAACTATTGCAAAACCTATGCAACCTGTCAAATAAAATAGAAAAGAAACATTGTATCATGATTTTCACTACGGGTCCCTAGAATGCAGCTTTTGTTATTAATGTTTTTGTTCAAAGACAGTTGCTGTAAAAGGAATGATGAATACGTTTTCATATTTCACTTGCCAAACAATCCCTTCCTACCACACGATGATTTTATTTTAATATACGGATCCTCCTGTCCTATGAGAGGATTTTTTTGACTAATCTTAAGTTTCAAAAAATATAAATTTGCAAACAATTTTTGAAGCCCATCAGTGGGAGCTGAAGATTATGACAGAAACCCACAGTTGAATTTTGAAGTACAACTGCTACGCACGGACGGACGGACGCACAGAACTCCCATTGCTCTAACAGAAGTGTACGGCACTATGGGGCCAATTTAAATAAGACTTACAAACAAAATTAATTGTGTTTGAAAAAAATTGGTAATCAACGGTGACGGAAGTTTCTACCGTGACTTTCATAATGTTTTTGACATATTATTAATTTATTATTTAATTTAATTAATTGTGATTTAATTAAGAAGCAACGCTGTTCAAAAATTAATTGTTTTACTGCCAAAACATTTTATTCCTGTCAAAAATTGACAGAAATAAAAAGAAACCTTATTTGCAGCCAAAAAACAAAAACGACTTTCGCGCGTTTCTAAAAGATGTCACTGTATAAACAAATTAAACAACAAAATTATCTTAACTTTAAAAATCTGTAACTTGCAAGTTTTATGCAAATGTGTCTTAAATGGGCGCCAAATCTATTGAATGAACGATTCGGAAGCTAAATCACCAAAAATTTAGTTTTTATCGAGCCAATTGCCGCCAATTGCCCAGTTTTCCTGGAAGGGAATTTCCCATTCACTTACAATGTATTTTTTCCAAAAAAAAAAAAAAAAAAAAAAAAACCAAAAACTCGAAAAATGGGTTCTTAGTAACGGCCCCATAGTGATACGGCTTTCAAAAGTTTGGCAGTTTCTACGGCGAACTTATTATTATTTGCTATATCTCACTTCAACCGTTGCCCTGACAACACTAAAAACAAATTAAAACAACTGTTTTAAAATAAAGTTTACGCTAAATTTTTATTCTAAATTTTGTCCTAAAAATTTGTATAAAAATCAAGCTCATTTATTACTTTCTGCACCATGTCCGTCGATGACTGCAATTAAAATGAATCCCAAGTGGTCGTAGTCGTCTTCCTGCTGATGGTGACCTGCACAATTTTCACTAAAAAGACGTTTTTTTTTTAAAATAGAAGGCCAAGATTTCAAGTTTTTAGTATACAAAATGCCGGTAATTTTTTTAAGTTATGCACTAGCAATTGGCGTAGATGTTTACGCCCACTTCTAAGCAGAAAGCGGATGTAAAAAAAATCTATTTTGAAAAACTTTTTGGAAAAGCACAATGGACCCATGGAAGTCGCCCCACGCCTTCGCTACGTTCCAATGAGCCCACCCTCATTGTTGCACTACCGGTGACAATTACAACTTCATTCTGCACTGCACATGCGCATGCAGCTACAAAGACGAAAACTTGTGCATGCCTCACGAGTCACGAGTTTACTTGAACAGAAATTCGTTATTTTTTAATTAAAAGAGAGTTATTTTAACAAAAAACATTGGAAATCATTAAATAAACTTTGGTAAATTGAAAGAAGTTTGCCACTCGAACAAGCATAGAAACAACGACATATTGAGTAAACCTAATTGAGCCCTTTAGCACAAAAGGGGCAAACTCGTTTTAATTAAAAAAAAATAATGTTCCCAGTAGCAACGCTCCGATCCAAATTTCATTGTCGAGAAGAGTGGTGCCTTGACAACTTTATTCTTTAATTTAGAAAAATCTGTAAAAAAAAAAATTTTTACATTCTATTGATATTGTAAATTGACAGAATTGAAATTTACTTATTACAGTGCTTGATAGAAAGCTCTGTACTGCTCAGGTATGTAACGGCTCATCTTCAGGAGATCATCCTTCTTGGCTTGTGATAGTTGAATATTTACCAAATATTTTGGTGGCAAAACGAGTTGATTGAGCTGAGGTAGGGCAGGATTTATACTTACAATGTGTTCATCCCACGCCGTGTCAGGTTCATGGGTCAACCGCGTTAGAATTCTGCGTGGATGAAGAAATTTAATTTTATAGGCCGAAATTTCAGTTACAATGAATGCGTTCGGTTTTCTAAAGTGTTGCTTGATTGCACGGAATGATTTAAATTCTGCCTGGTCCATTACGTGGACTTCATTTGTTTCTTTAGCTTCCTTAAGGATTCTTTTAGATCTGCATTCTCTAGTCTCGGAAAGGGGACAAAGCTTTGCGCCGCAGCGAAGACTGCGCTCCGGTCCACAAACGGACTCACGTGACCAAATTTGGGGGCGGAACCGCCCAGGATCCTGGACAGAACAAACGGTGGCGACGACTGAGGCCAAACGCAGCGACCGTGGTCACAGAGCCCAAGCGGTTGGGACGTGAGTAGCCGAGTGGGTGATCACGTGACCTATCTCCGCAGGAAACCATATAACCACTACCAGAGACCTAGCAGTGCGAAAACTTCTCAGTTGCGCAAAGCCGTCCGGTGCAGATTCATTCATACAATTCTTTAATCCTTTTACGACTTACTCCAAGTACACCTTGAAGCGTGGCTCGACACACTTCCTGCCCGAAGCCCTGTGCGTCAGGCAGAAAATACTGATATGTAGATTGTCGACGAGTGGGGCCAACAGTGGTTCGAGTTTCGGGTACGGAACAAATGACTTGCCCCTTGAGGAACGCGGTTTGAATCTGCCAACAACCCCTACCCCAAAATTCTTCAAAGAGCTCAGTTTGTTTTTGAGGGCTAAATGTTGCACAGAATGGTTTGAGGCAGCCTATTCCGCAGTGCTTTCCCTGCGATTAATTCCGAAATAAGTCAATCAGTGCTCGAATTTATGTATTTTGTTTGACTTACAACATTTGGTGCCACTTTCCCTACTTTTGGTTGGCCGGCTCGATTGATGTACGGTTCTCCGGCATTTTTTAGAATTTTGGGCTTGACGCTCTTCCATTCACTTAGGTTAGATTTATCTTTTCTTATTACTATTAATATGCTGAATACTATTCTGACTTAAACTAACTTTCATAATATTCATTTTTAAACTGTGATTTAGCTGACCAAAATATCGAAAGTGAATGATGAGGTCGAGGACATCAAGCGATTTCCAGAAAATGAAGTGATACTTTTCATTTTATAATGAGCATTCATCTTGTTTACATTTTGTTGAAAGTTTGTTTACAGTTTTAACAAACAACTATTTTTGAAAAATCGAAAAATCAACAAACCAGTTTGCCTTTTTGCTGCTAAATGACTCAATTGATGAAATGTGCAATAACTTTGGAGGTGTAAAAGGTCACGTTGGCTCTTTAAAATGGACTGCGCCGGGTGTGGACACAAAAGAAGCAGGAATTATTGTGTCATTTTTGATTTTTTAAGTTATCAGAAATGCTCCATCCTTTGAGTTTTCTAATCTAATGATTTCAATATTTTCTAATTCCTGCTTCCGCTACTGGTTGACCGTTTTACCACGGTTTACTATTTTATGCAATTTCAGAGATAATTGAATTCCAGTAATGTGTTTGGTGCACGTGGTGGGTTGGGGTGTAGCAAAATGTTCGGGAAGATTTTTGGTCCCAAACAAGCTCAATTACAAAGGAGGACCATAACATTTAGATGAAACGTAAGTTTTCTGTCAACATCTATTATACATTGAATAGCACGTGAAATTATTCTCTTTTCTTATGATTGCAGGTTTTGGTGAAGTTGAAATGAGAACGATTGGAAAAGTTGTTTTGCAATTTATCGATACGATTGATTGATACTACAGAGCGTTTCCAAACGAAATTCTTTTTCACAAGCGTTTGTGCCGTTTGCTGGTCACAGAAGTAAAGTCGTAGTGTTATAGAAGTTGATTTACCGGTGACAATATGTATTTGCTATGCTCCACAAAAAAATTTGTTCCCAATATTTTGGAGGTAATCCTAAAGATAGCACTCATTTGCGTTGGTTTACCTATGGTTATCATGCAAAAGCTAAAACCGTATCTCACGTGAGGTTGGACAACCAAAGTTATTGGAAAACTTTTGGTAAAATAGTGTTAGGAATTAATTAAACCTGAATAATTCATAATTAATCTTGATTTCTTTAAAAATTTCAGTTAGTATATATAAGAATCTAGGCATCTAGGAATCTAGAATCTAGCCTAGGCCGATTTTGCGATACGGTATTAACCTTTAACCGTTTCCCTTCGTTTCCGTTTCCACTTCGTCTATTTATTCATTGTGTTGTGGTGAGTTTCCATCTAACGATTCCACCAGCATTATCCGTCACCTACTGAATCATTGGGTTCATCATATCACAAAGTCAGATCAGAGGGTCACATCGGGCTCAAAGTAACACAATATGAGTACTTAATATAATAAGTAAGTGTTAGTATAAGGTCACTTCGCTCCATTGTAAGCAATGAACCAATAATAATTTGTTCGTTCATTCCGAAGCCAATGGCGGTGAGGCTGTTGTTAGGCCAGGTCGCTTTTTGACATGGAGCCATACACTGTGCACCGTTAGCGGTGGTCAAATTTGCTACAACGGGAACAGCATAAGGATTTTGATAAAAGTCCTGCTCAAGTGGACAATCGCAATTGGCACTGAGGTTGAAGGCCGTTGAAGTGCAGTTGAGGTTCGTTTCGGTGTAGATGCCTCCAACATCATACGTCTAAAAGATTGAGAACAATTTCTAAAAAAAAAATAGAATTTAAAATTTCGAAATATTACTGTGACTTAGCTAACAACGGTATCACATGATAGGAGACACGCCCAAAGTATTTTAACATGAAGTACTTGACAATATATCTGAGAATGGTTAAAATTGTCGTATTTCATCTCGCGGGATTCCATTGTAGAATTTTATGATGCAATTTTTTTGTGTCATTGGACCAAAAAACTTTTTTACAAACTTGTATGGACGAAAGGAAAAAAATTATGAAGGTTATTTCTGTAACGGTTAAGGAATCTATGCATAATAAGCATAATCGCGTATGTTTGTGATTCCTTTGCGATTCAATCGTTTAAAAATTGCCTATTAATAGCGTAATTAAAAAATGTGAGGTGCACAATTGCTGTAAAATTTGTAAAAAAAAAAAAAAAGAAAAACGCTCGGAAAAATCTCTTAACAGGGTGGTACTTGCGTTATTAATTTGGAGAATTTTAGCATCTGGAATTTGAATGAAACCAAAAGTCTTCACACCGCACTAATTTATTTTTATGTAGCATATTTTGGATGACATAAAAACCCAGGATTCGAGATGATTATTGTATTGATGTAATTATAATTAAGCCAAACGACCCCGCCGAAGGGCGAGGCCCTACTCACGCACGCACGCACAGTACCCCTATCGATGATTATTATAGTGATGTTTGAATTGTTAGGTTTCAAGAAATAGAATTATAAACTTACAGTGTTGACGGGTTCAACAATGACAGGGAAAATGTCAAAACCGTCGACGGCACTGATGTCAAAATACTGTAATCCATTGATGACATCGCACTGCGGAAAAGTGAACTCTGTGTAAAGTGACGGCGGCGGTGTGCAACCGAAAGATGGGCAGGGATTCAGGAATTGGCCAACTGTGCAATTATAACCAGTTGCGTTGTACCCACTTTTCGTCGCAAATCGCCCCATCCGACCAGTTTTTGGAATGGGGAAGGCATATGACCCTCCAACGGGAATGTACATAGGATTTTCTGGAATGTATCCAACACTCCCAGCATTGTTGGCCGGAAGTACCCAGATGTCCTTCGTGCAGTTATTGACAGTATATTGCTTACGTTAGTACACTCAGGATCGATTCATATTTAATTAAAAAATGTGACGTGCATAATTGCCATAATTTTTTTCCCAAAAATCCCATTCCCTTAACTCAACAGGAATAGAATTTGCGTCATCAAATTGGGGAATTAGACCACGGCCCGTTGTCCGGGGGGTTATAGGAACCTTTTCCTAACTTGAGTAGGTGCCGAGATCAAATCCCGGCACCAACGACGGAAAAAAGTGGTGGTGAGGTAATGGCGAAAAGTAGCCTACAAAGTTGCGGTTGTGGAGGTAGGGCTTGGGTTGGTATGCGTAAGACAGTGCTCGGCCTCTGCACGCTGTAGAGGCTCCTCATTTCACTGTCCAGCAGAAAGCCCTTCGCTCCACCCCTTAAAACTTCCCATCCAGAGGCCGAGACCTCCCTCCCCCACTCACTAGCACAGCACAAGCAAGCATGTTGACCAGGTCTTAGATTGTTAAAGATAAAAAAAAGAAGAAGATAACTTCAAGTTTTAAAATAAAGTATGAAGAAATATAACCTCAAAAAACCTTGAACAACTTTGTTTTCGAGAACGAGAGCTAAATTTATCAAAAAAAACAACAGCAACTACGTGTCAGCAGTGCCAAAACTCAATAACCGGTATTTGACGGAGTGGACTAGAATTATACTGAATTTAAAGTTTTGGATTCAACAACATGTTTTTCAAAATCGTCAATTTTAGAGGACGTCAAGTTTAACGTCAAGTATGTGAAATAAATATAGAAATTGGTTATTTTTTTTTTACAAAAAGTGTTATAGGTTATAATTTTAATTAAAAGTTATAAATTAATAAGTGTTGTATACAATGGAGTCATTTATTTTCAAAATGATCCAATATATTTTCCGTATTGTTTCCTATAAATTTTTTAAAACCATAAAACCAATGAAACGATGACAGTCTTTGAACGGAACTTTGTCGAAAAATTAATTGTTTGATAAATAAATGTTTGACCTGCCTAGTGAATTCGATTTCAAATAAAAACAATTTGTCCAGGACTTGCAGAATCCAGTTGCAAGTCCAGTTCCAAACAAAGGAAAAGGAGCGTTATTTGACATTCCGGCAGAGTAGATTGTCAACATGAAAGGAAGGGTAGGGATGTATATGCAAAATGCACGCTCAAACTCGACACTCTGACGACAACCTAGAAACTAAAAATCTTCAAAAATTTGTATAAATGCACTAAGAATCACATTATTTGTGTATGTACAAAAATTAGGACAAAAATTGCCATAATTCGAAAAATTTGATCATAAAAACAGAAAATCAAAACTTTAAAAAATGTAAACATGGTGTAACTTTATCATTAATTCAAACTACAAAATTACTTGTATGTCAGATTTTTGGTGCAGTTTGAAATTTTTTATTTTCTAAGTTTTTGTCAAATTGCCAAGTTCGAACGTGTACTATGCATTTGAATTGTGTCAACGTTCCTAGCTGTTCGCTGATTTTGCAATTTTGTTTAAATTCTTATAGGATTTCAGCCGTATAATTTTGTGTTTTGTCCTTTGAAACACTTTTAAAAAAATCACAAAACACTTTTTTTTAAATCACAGCATTTCCAAAATTGTGCGTGTCACAGAGAAATTTTTAGAAAACTTGGTCTTAAAAGGTTACTAATTGAGTGTATGTATGTGTCATATTGCAACTCAGGCCTCACATTAGAAAATTACCTTGTAACTATGAAGTTTAACAAGAGTTAGAAACATTTAATTATTTTCACCAAACATTTTCACGCTATTTAGATTTAGCAAACATAAATTTTGTTAGATTTGATGTATTACCAATATAATATCTACCTAATAAGTAATAGAATATTGTCACGATCACGATGCCAACGACCTCGTCGACACCTCGATCGCGACAGTAGGTTATGTAGTTATTAGTCACACATTATTGCAGACGTGTGTCTGCCTAGTTTAGTCCTTATCA
>JAQFYP010002578.1:0-12434 GCA_034694865.1 Bilobella braunerae | reverse complement strand
TACCCAGTTTGTCAACGAGTTCTTTAGGACTCAACTATCAGATGAAGGTTAGACTCAATTAGGCTAATTATTCCTCAGTTTTTTTTTCTAAATCAAAGTAATGCGCAAAAAAAACTGTAGAAATTGTAACTATTTTTGAAAAGGCAACTAGTATCAACCCGTTGTTGATTTTTTACGCTCATTTAATTTCAAACCTATTGTCTCAATTGGATTTGAACGTTGTGTACATTCAAATATTTGAAAAAGAGAGAGAGGTAAGAAATATAGAAAACAAAATGTAATTTTTGGGTAGTATAACTTTGATGCACGAGGAAGTGTAATTGTTGGTCATATGCAGTTCGTTTCCGGAAATTTAAAAAGAAATTTTTAAATAACCTAATTTTTGAATTTTAGAATAATGTTTAAATAATTACTACTTATTTGTTTAGATTCTCCCGATGTTTTGAGCAAGTTTCGGACTTGCTGGCGTACGTTAAATGCTTTTGTAGTGGCATATATCTCCCTAATATTGGTGGTAATCGTCAGTGGGACCATAACGCCGCTAAAAAATCTCGGGAAATTTTCAAACCAACCCTGGAATCTACTTTATTATCTAGTTCAAATTTTATTTGAACTGTATGCAAACGTAATGTACTCAACTAATCTGACAATTGCATGTTTCATAGAAATGTCGTTCTACTCTATAACAACTCGTTTTCTACGTCTGGAACTAATTCGGTAATAAAAGATTCAAAATGTATTAGATGACGAAAATTTTATTATCCTTAAAGCACTTTTTCGAGAGCAAATGTTTTTTAGCCAAAAATTTATACTGCTTTGAATTTGGACTCAGTGTCCGCCAAACTTGAATAGCTTCATAATAAAACTTAACTACATTAAATGAATTGCACGAAATCAAGTTTCATCAGTAAATATATTTGTGACTTTTAAGCCAAATCTGCTACAATCTGCTACTTCAAATATTTCTGAGGTTTTGAGCACACTCTATAAAACTGTTTAGCAAGTTTTAACATTTTACTGAGATGCAAACCTCTGTACTTTTCAGGAGGCATTTTCTTTATAATTGAACGTATTTTGCTTAATTATGTTTACTTTAAAAGTTTTTTGTAAATTCTTAAAGCCCTGGACCTATGACAACCGAGAAATATAAAACATACAATAAGAGGTATCTTGTGAATTTATTGCACAATTGGAGCTCTGCAAAACTAACTGTACCATGGTACGTTGCCGCGACGTCGTTGCTCTGCGTAAAGAATATTGTCACATTCATTCGTGTAATTGGTAGCGGGAACATATCTGTAATACTCAATACCTTTACTGGTATGATGGTCACCTTATCACTTGCCTACGCGTACCCACATTTTTCAAGCTCGATTCACGACTTCAGTTCTCAGCAGATACGTCAATGGCTACGCGAGGTTGGACGTGGGCCTTTGCTGTCACGACATGTGTTAAACGCCATGCGTCCGATGGAAGTTTGCGTTGGAAGCTTTTATGTCTTTAAGAAACGAACCAAATTAAGCTTCTTGCAAATTATATTTGAATGGACAGTCAACGCCCTCTTAGGAACAAAATAATCCAGCAAGCACGTCATACCAATTAGAATAATACGTGTAGCTTACTCATACTGCTTCATCTATCACACGTAAACTTATTGAAAAGTGTGTCATCTAAATCCTTCCAAGTTACCCAGAATTCTAAACTGTGCGGAAATAAATTAAGGCTATCAGTCTACTAGTTCTAAATTCTTAAACTTCGAGCGGATATAGCTCGGCCTGCACAAATTTTTTTTCAAAAATGCAAACTCAAAACCTAAAATGTAGCCAAAGTTTACAAAGGCAACAAATTACATCAGGTTAATGATTTCTTTTATACTAAAGGTAAAAGAGCGTTATTTGACGTTCCCGCAAAGCGGATGGTCAACATGAATGGTAGGATAGGGGTCTGGAAGGATAAGGAGATCATTAGCATAGATGTTGTCATCAAGCAGAATCAACAGACTATCCGTAACATTCCGCTGTTTCACAGCCCTAGTCCACAATGGGAGGACTCCAACCTGAAATCAGGTACGGCCGTAACTTTCGCCTGATAACCGCCGGTGACGCTATGCAAATGAGGGCAGTCTTCTGAGTTTCCACTGGACTATTGGGATTTTCATATCCTCTGTCTGTGTATGCCTAGTTGACGGAGATACGGACATACACAAGGTCAGAAGGAAGGTAATTCCAAGGACAAAGCCAACAGTGGAACATTTTTTTTGTGGCTGATCATGGGATTTGAACCTAAGTTCTCAGGCTGGCTAGTGGAGAGAGACAGAAACTCTAGAAGCTATGCCAACCTCGCCAACATGTTTTTTCTCAACTCTATAGTACGATGCATTTTCTTCTGGAGTTTTATATTCTGCTCCATTACAATTTTTAATATAACATGCCTGCTTTTATAAATTTTGAAATTATAGAACGAATTGCGCAAGAAAACTACAGTTGAGCAAAGCAAAACCAATAGCACATTCCAACTGTGAATATTTAATTGCAACAAATAAACCAAAATTCAGATACTGCCTAAGACCGTCGCAAGTCATGAATTTATCATTTTTATTTCTGAAATATAAGAATCTTGCGTTAGAGCCCATATACCGTAGCTTTCGCAGTCACAGGAAATTTATTGCAGACAATTGGTGTAATTGTACGGAACCCGTTGTCCAATAAAATTTTTTAAGGTTACTCTTAAGGGTCACTTATTATAATACATTTGTATTATGAGTTTAGTACTGATCCTTAATTCGTTGACGTTGTTCAAAAGTTATATTAGTTAAACTAGTACATTACGTAAGCTACCACTCAAAAATTATAGACGCAAAAATGTGCAACAATATAAAATACAAATATAAAGATGTTTAGAAATAAATGCGAAGTCCAAAAAGCGTAGGACCAGATGCGTAGTAAATCAAAAGCGTAGAATTCAAAAGCTTAGTTACCTTACACGTAGCGCACAAAATGTACCCTTTGAGTAGTTAAATTTAGGTTTTAACCATTAAATTAATCTAATTTTAACTATTAGACATATAGCTAATAAATCAAAACTTTGTTAAATTTAATAACACCTGTTTGCCCACGGTCCGTAGTATCGGGAGTTAGGAGCCTTGTCCTCACTTTGGTAGGTTCCGAAATCGAGTCTCGGCACCAGCACAGTAAAAAAAAGTGGTGCCATGGTAGTGGTGAGTGGAGGCCTGGAATGTTTCGGTCGTGGAGGCTAATCTTGGTTCAGTATTCGTAGGGTGGTGTTCAGCCTCTGCATGCAGTCAACCCCACGTTCATTGCCTAGCGGAGCCTACTTCGCTTCACGCCTCAGAATTTTCCAGTAAACACTCAGGCCAATATCATCCTCCCCCACTTACTAACAGAAACACGTTGAAAAGGTCATAGGCAAATGTCAACTACCAAGCGAAAAACAACAACATTTGTTTCAAAATAAACATGCTACTAAATTTGGCACAATAAAAAATTTTTTAAGTCAACCAAAAATGATAATTAAATTTAAACAATATTTTGCATTCATTCTAACACTTTATATGCGTTGTAAAATTAATTATTGGATGGTTAAATTTTTTTTTCCAAACATTAACTAAATGTTAATTTTAAAAGCAAGGATTTTTTTTTGATCAATTTATGTTAGACATATGATTGCATTTGATTCTATGCATCCGTCTGTTTCCCAAATATACGATTGAAAATATACTTGAAATTTTCTAATACAAATACTGCCAAGCATACCGTAACACAAAAGGAAAGTAGTATTAAGATTGATAAAAATATATTACTCCTTAAGCTCAGTTTTTCAATTTCAGTTTTTGTATTCCTCGCTACAGCATAACTATTTTTTGTATTCTGAGGCAACCGGCCAAGGTCAATAGATTTGGCATATAATTGAGAGTGAAAGATTGAGTGAAAACGTTTGAGAAACGTTTCTCTTCTATCCCACTGTACAGAACCTGTGGCTAATCCTCGCAATTCTGGTAGGGAACGATCAGTCCCATAATAAATATTGCTCTGAGTAACATGGCTTGTAATTGTTGTGTACAAGTCACTCAATTTATCTGGAACTGCTACAAATGCTGTCTTTTTGCATTTCATAAGTTCTCGTTCCAAAGAAATATTGAGGTTGAAATGTTTTGCTGTTGTTGGGAGGCATTTGACGGATTTCAAGTTTGACGGCGTAGACTTGTTTTGCTCCTGCATAGCGTAGTACTGTGCTTTACGAAATTCTAGGTCACCGTATAAGATTAAAGCTTCGTGCATAATAAATCGGTTCCAGTAGTTGGTACCTAAATAAACAAAACCACCGTGAATTTAAAATTGATTGCTGATTGATTACAAAAGTGTTTAAGGAAATCCTAAAGACAGCCCTCATTTGCATAGAGTCACCTGCGGTTATCAGGCGAAAGTTACGGCCGTACCTCATGTCAGGTTGGTGTCATCGGCCTTTGTGCATTAGGCCCGTAAAACAGCGGAATGTTACGGATAGTCTGCTGTGCCAGCTTGATGACAACATCTATGCTAATGAGCACCTCCCCTACCATTTCCTTACCCCTCTCCTTTACATGTTGACCATCCGCTCTGCGGGAATGTCAAATAACGTGCCTTTTCCTTTTTTACTTACCTTTAAATCGTCTCTGAACTGCTGGTAGATCTAGGTCCAAGTGAACTAACAAGGTAAACCCCTTCAGCTGTGCCTCACTTATTGATGTCAACTTTTTGGCCGGCAAAGGAAATGTCAAACTAGTTGTCACACATCCCTTGTATGCAGTTGTGACTACAATTGCCATAAAAATTAGGCTGCAAAGCACGTATTTGAATCCACTTATTTTTTTCATTTCTTCAGTGTATCCCATTTCTTGTTCTAAAAGTATTTTGAAAAATAAAAACAGTGAGCTCTTAGAAACTGTGAATCGTCGAAATAACGTAAAAATAAACAATACTGCTCCACTGAACGAAATAACCACAAATACCCACACTGCTAGCCGAAAGGGAGATAATAAGTAATAAATATTAACATAAGGTTCAACTCCGTCACAAGTAATAAAGTTAAACCATTCATACTTGTGAATGAACATATACATATCCGGAGAGTTGTTATAATTTTTTCTGAATAAACTCGAAAAAATTGGGTACTCGACATTTAAATTTGTAGTAAGCATTGGTGTATTCTTTTTACTCTGCCGAGCTTTTGATATTCCTATGAATCGCTCGTCACTAGTATTGTAATTGTAAGATGGGATAGACCTAACAAGGTGCCAAAGCAAGTCAATTTGGTAAGACTTTCCTAAATAATTGGCATGCTGAGCTCTATCGCGATTTCTCTCTTTCTGTAGTTCAATTTGTAGGAAGTCGCCAAAGTTAACACGCCATGTCGTTGGCCATGAAAATGAAAGGAATCTTTCATAAAATTTGTCACATTGACTTCTGGAAAAAGTTTCAATAGATGTAATTTCTTCAGAAAGTCGCATATTTGTAGGAGTCAAAAATTCTATTGTTATGGTTATTGTGGTGTTCAATTTTTTGTAAAAATATATCGGAACGTTTTGAAAGTCAAATGTGCCCAATTCTAGATATGGTTGCTTTGTATTCAATACAATAATGTAGTAAAAGTTTTTTCCGTAGCAATAGAAGTTATTTACTTTGGTTAAAAGACACCTAACCAGGTGAGAATAATAGGCCTGATTGGTTGCTACCTGCTTTGGACTTGGTGGAAATGTATCAACAACAAGGTAGCATTGTATTCTGAGAAAGGGCCAAACTCCAGTTGACTTTACTCCTGATGTGTTATATGAAGAATACGGGACAGTTAATGTGTCATAGTCTTGCTCCAATTTATGAATGTCCAAGATATCAATCTTGCAAAATTCAAATGTTGATATGTTAACTGATATAGCAGCTGCCATAAATGCACGTTTTAAAAATACAATTAAAAACACTACATAACTTGCCAAATTAGCGAGTTCCATTTTTATTGCTTGAGAAACTTAAAATAAATTAGGTTTTTTAAAGTTAGCGTAGTTGGCCTAGTAGTTAGAGCTTCTGTCTCTCTCCACTAGGCAGCATGAGAGCAGGGGTTCGAATCCCCCGATCAGCCACAAAATATTCTTCACTGTTGGCTTTTTTCTCAAGGAATTGCCTTGCCTCTGACCTTTTGTATGCCCTATCTATTTGAACTAGGTATGCCACGGACATAAGATATGGAAATTACCAGATTAGTTTCCTAATAGTCTATGTCAAAACTGACAAGAATATAGACACTTGCATTTGATGACAACATCTATGCTAATGAGTTCCTTATTCTTCCAAATCCCTACCTTTCTTTTCATGTTGACAATCCGCTCTGAGAGAATGTCAAATATCGCTTTTTTACTTTTAAAAAGTAATACTTTTTCGGTAAAATAAACATACAATAATATATATAACACAAGCAATTTAGTATTTCCAACACATAACAAACCGATAAAGCTAACAAAATTGTGTTGATGCAAAAAGCACTTACAACTAACAAGACACTGACAAACTCAACCCTCCGCAGAAGAGGTCAAGCAAAAATATTATGCTTATATTCACAAGGAAATTGACGTCGTTTATATAATTGTTTGTATTTCCGCTCATCTAGTTTTTGGAGCCTTACATGGAAGCATCAAAAACAATAAATATCTAGAGCTCCTTCAGTTTAGTAACAAATAATTATACTAACCAAAAACAAAAAACAAAATCATTAGGCGCGCGCTTTTGAAAACATCGAACACAAATGTGGCTACGACCAACAAGAACATTTGGATGATATCAAGCAATTTGTAATTAATGTAGTAGTTTTCCCATTACTTTTCAACCTTAGCACGATATACTTATAATACAAAAACCTGAAATATAAAATAACCAAGGTGTACGTATTTTTCAGGCCAACGAAAGCTATTAAAATATTTAAAAAAACGAAGAGATCATAATAGAAAGAGTTCCAGTTATTCATTTTTCACAGTAATTCTCTTTTTTACCCCGTTATCTAAATCCTTCCAAGTTACCCAGAATTCTAACTTGTACAGAAAATAATAATAATAAAATAAATCATGAAAATTTCGAGCGCTGTAAAACTATGTCAAACTCGTCCAAAAGCAGACGGGATTTTCACTAATCAAATAAACAAATGTGCGCATGTTCTTTAGTCTAGTTTCATTCAAAGTTGTTTTGAAGAACTAGGGGAAAATTAATTCAATGTTTAACACGATTAATAATTATTCACTCCTGTTCTAAATTTAAATGCTGTATCTAAATAATTTATGAGAAAGTTTATACTTTAGGATGCGTACAAAATTATTGTTGCAAAACCCGTTTTGAAAAATTTATAAATTAAAAATATAAAAAAATCGTCCAACGCCTGTGGTCCGGGAAGTTAGGAGCCTTCTCCCAACGGAAAAAAAACTAGCATCAAAATTAGAAAAAGTGGTGTGGTGCAGTGAGACTGAGCTTGGATAGTTTCGATCGTGGGGATGAACTTGGTCTGTATGCGTACGGTGGTGTTCAGCATCAGCCAAGCGAAAGCTACGGCTGTATTACACGTCAGGGTTATGTCCCGGCCTTTGTGCTTTAGGCACGCAAAACAGCATAATGTTACGTATAGTTCTTTGTAAATGTTTGATAACAACATCTATGCTAATGAGCTCCTTCCCTATTATATAGGTACCCTATTTTTTCATGCTGACCATTTGCTTTGCGGGAATTAAAATAACCCCCCTTTACTTATACTTTAGACTCTCTTAGTCTAGTTTGAAACTATACTATAGCCTGGCTTAAATCAAAATTATGCAATATTTTTATATTTTGGTACGTTTTTGTGAATACCTTATTCGTGATACAACACTTCGTCGTTTAGCCGGAAGGGTTTAAGAACATTTCGTTGTTATGGGCAATCCAATGGCAACACCGAATCTTCCAAATGCCTACCCATTAAAATTGCTGAAAGTTTTAGTAAAATAATTAGTAATACTTTAGTACGTAGTAGGTTTTCTATTAACCAAATGTAGAGTGAAGATTTCAGAGGTTTCCCCTACATTTTCATTTTGACTCGCTAAAAATAAGGTGCACAGTAATGTTTGCCTGTAAGACAAATGTAGCTCAAACAATAAAATAGAGTTCAATACATTTAATATAATGTACTGATTTTTTTCCTATGACCTCCGTTATTTTAAGATTCTGTTAGGATAGAGTTTTCTAAGACTAAACTTTTTAAAGCAAATCAAAATTTAAACCGTTTACTCGGTTGCTGTAATTGTTGATCCAAGCAAAGGATCCATTCCAAATAAAGTTATTAAATGTACTTATGCTCACACACTTGTGAAAATCTAGAAATAATTTTGAATTAATTCTATTTAACTTTAATATATGAATTAAAATTAAACTCATTCTCCAGAAAGTAATTTCACAACCTGTGCAATGTTATTGAAATTTTTGTCACGTAAATCAACTGCAAAAAATTAAAAAGCAAAACAATGTGGCAAAAATTTATTAAATACATAAATTACAATTAAGAGCAGCACCCAATGCTGTGGTCTTGTACGAAACTAACTCGTTGCAATTATAAACTTAGTCAAAAATTTCGGCGGCAATTTTTCCTTGAAACATACTAGAAGTAGGTGGCGTAGAAGAAGACAAACAAGGATACGGGTAAAAAATCACTGTGGTAACTAAATGATTTAAATATCTGGACAATAGTAGAAGTATTTTTAACAAGTACAAATAATGATGTTAAACTTTATTATAAACCAAATCTTCATCTTTACGTATGTAAGGGCTCCCAAAATTTTCAAAAGAAGTTGACTGAAAAAAAAAAAATCATGAAAAGATAAAAAAAAATTTAAAAAAAAAATTTAAAAAAAATTTATATGCAATTTAGGAATGACTTAAGGCATAGCTAAATTTCTAATTGTTAGATGTACAATTATCCCAAGCACTCAATTACGTTGTTTAGAATAGCAATGAATGTGAGTTTGATGAGGAGAATGCACAAGACTTGTTGTATAATCATTTAACGAAAAAGGGAAGCTTGCCGCATTCATTATGTAACAACGCAGTTTTAACGGTTTGTAAACATAACCCTTGGTTTTCAGTAACTTTTTGAAATCAAGCGTTACATTTGAGGAATTTGAAAGAAAATAATTGCCAGTCAACTAATGGTATACCGCTCATTGGCGAATTTCGATTGCTTCCTTTATGTGTTGAATTAAAAATAATTTCAAGCTAACTTTGCAGTTTGCAAAAAAATCTAATTTGATTTTACATTCCAACTTTGCAAATATAAAATTTTAGACTATAAGGTTCTCATTAGTGAATTTTTTATCGTCAAAAATATTTTCGTAAATCCTATTTTTCTTAATTAAAAATAAATTGTTTAATTTAATCTAAAGCACCAGCATCTGGTTAAATTATAGCTTAAAAGCAATATGCAAAGTTATAATGAGTTGAACACCATTTATCTTAACTAGCAATCAGTCTAATGTAAATAATAATTTTTTTTTTATAAAATTCTGAACATGATTTGTAGGAAAAGAGAAGAGAAGGTGAAAAAAGTGCGGGAAAGTTTTGGTTAGAAAAGTAAAAGTCTTCCATTGACGTCATTCATTAACACGCGGGAACCTGGAGCTTGGGCTCTTTTTTTTTCACTCACCTTTTTTGTTTCGTTACAGTAAGGAGCCTTCTCCGACCCTCAACCCATAACGACTGGACCTCTGCTCGCCGCAAAATTTGGCACGGCCCCTCACCAGTTTGGACGACTTCCATTGACACCATCACAACTCCAGTTTGGACACTTGCGCGCATCTTCCTGGGTCAGCTGACTTCTGCATTAACTCGTCGTGGGACATTATTACGTCGTTCAACGCCCCTTCTGCTGATTGGACGACTTCCTTTGAACACTCATCTCATCTTACTCTACTAGAACCATTGGAGAAGATGGAACACGATGGACATGATGGACAACATGGTTCTGAGCAGGACACCCCTCAATCTCCGCCGAACCCCGACATTCTAACGGACTTCGAACAGCTGATCAAGGTAAGGTTTCCTTAATTTTTCAGGAAGTTTTTTGAAAAAAATGCTCGTAAAAAATTTAATTTATCTATTTTTTTATGCAATCATAGTCGGTCGCTGACATCACTCTCCCTGACGATGGGGAGGCAACTTCGCCATTCGAGGTCACCACGACCCAGCTGGACCCCACTACTCGGGTCATGAGGTCACCTTCTACATTCAACTTGGACTCGGAGATGACCTGGAACATCTGAAGCCTCGCGTCATTGCACCTTCTGGAGCCCAGGTGCCTGTCACCATCGATTGCAGCGACATACTCTGCATCGCTGTCGCCTTTCTTCCCCTCGATACTGGAACCTTCAAGGCTTCAGTCTGCGTTGGACGTGTTCACCTGCCTGGATTTCCTTTCCGCATCAAAGTTGGACGCAACTACAGCGCCATTCCTGCCGCCATCGTCAACTTCAGCGCGGCTGTGAGCGGCATTTCGGAGGATGATGCTCGTCTCCGGACACCTCAAGGAATCTGCTGCAACGAAGCCACTGCCCAGGTGAAGCAATCAACAAAAAAAAATCAGCATGTCCTTGTGACACCACCTTAATGAAACTCTTCACTTCCAGATTTTCATCACGGACCGGCGCCACGACCAGGTTCTAATCTTAGGATTATCGGGGGCCTTCGTCTCGGCCTTTGGTCGTCATGACAACCGTCCTGGCAGCTTCAACCAACCCAGCGGCATTGCGTTTGACGGAATCCACAACCGCCGCATCATCGCGGACCGGAAAAACCACCGGATCCAGATTTTCACTCCTACTGGCCGATAGGTCGATACCAATCCAAGTTCGGACTACAGGGATGGAACACTCCAGGATGCTTCCAGGAACCGTGGGGAGTTGCTGTCTCCAAAAGGCGGGGACTCATCGCCGTGACGGACTCCAAAAACATCCGGATCCAAGTCTTCACCGCCAATGGAGCTCCCCTTCGTTCTACGATGCTACACTTTTGATCCTTCGGGTAAGTGCCAAGGTCATTGACCTAACTACCTTCAAAGGTCATACGTTTAAGTGAATCTAACAAACGGCCTACGTGAACCCTTCAGGAGATCAAGTCTACTTCACTAATTGCGTTTCATTTTAATTGAAGAAATGGTTAGAAATTGGTTCCGCTTTTTAAATTTTAAAACTTAGAAATAGTATATATAATTTTATTATACAGTTCATTTAGCATCTTATTTCAAATTGTGAAACGTACCATTATCGTGCGTACACAATACAGACATGGAAACATTGGGACTTTGAAAAAGATATTAGGAATAGTTTAACCCTATGCTATAATTCTAATTGTTAATTGTACAATTCTTCCAAGCACTCAATTAAATACTGTTTAGAATAGCAATGAATGCGATTTTAATGAGAAGAATGCCCAAGACTCGTCATATATACATTAAACGAAAAATGATACTTGCCGCATCCATTTTGTAACAACAAATTTGTAACGCTTTGTAAAGATAACTTTTGGATTTAGGTAAGTTTTAAAAATCAGGCAAAACATTTGAGGAGTTTGAAAGGAAATAATTGCCAGTCAACTAATAGTATACCGCTTATGAGCGAAACTCAATTTGTTCCTTTTTGTGTTGAATTAAAAATAATTTCAAGCTAACTTTGCAGTTTGCAAAAAATCTAATTTTATTTTACATTCTAACTGTGGAAAATTAAAATTTTAGTCAACGAGGTTCTCATTAGTGTATTTTTAAGCCTCAAATTTTTTTTCGTAAATCCTATTTTTTTAAATTAAAACAAATTGTTTTATTTAACCTAAAGCATCAGCATCTAGTTAAATTATTGCTTAAAACAAAATGTAAAGTTATCATGAGTTGAACGCGATTCAGCATAATTAGAAATCTGTTTAATGTTATTAGAACATTCTCCAGAAAGTAATTTCACAACATGTACAATAATATTGAAGTTTTTGTGACGTAAATCAACTACAAAAAAATGAAAAGGAACACAGTTTGACCATTTTGTTTAATGTAGGCGAATGCCGCTGGAAATTTTCTTGCAAAAATATCCCAGTACTGTGGTTTTGTACAAAACTAACTCGTTGCAATTATAAACTTAGTTAAAAAAAAAAAAAAAATAAAATAAAATAGTCAATTCTTCCAAGCACTCAATTACAGTGTTTGAATAGCGATGAATGCGAGTTCCATTTTAGGCTTTGTCCGAGGTAGACGTCTCCCTTTTAATTTCTGTGAAAAGGAACAGTGAAAAGTTTTTTCCACCTGGACAACCGCCGGAAAGACCGCCTGCGCCGGAGCCGGAGCCTGGCCGGCTAGACGATTTTTTGGACCCAAGTTTTGCCGCCCGGACGACCGCC
>JAQFYP010002577.1:0-12437 GCA_034694865.1 Bilobella braunerae | reverse complement strand
ACACCGGGACTCGAACCCGTGCCCGTCCATTGGCTAGAGCTCAAGGCTCTAACCACTTGGCCTACAAGAGTTGGACCTTTGTTGTGCATTTATATGTACTTCACAAAATGACTTTGAAAAAAGACTAGTTTCAGAGATCATTTTGAAATATTGATTGTAAAATCGATTTTTAGTTACATTGCTTCTACTTATTTTTGTCGTGTGTAGTACAAAATTTCCTGTATCAGGATTCCAGGAACAATATTTGTAATTTTTCTAGGAAAATATGTATCAAAAGATCATTTGTGCATGCGTTGGCATCTAATGCTGGCAACGGATTAACTGGAAGTTAAAATGAAAACTCACCAATATTTCGGTAAAATAAAAAATATTTGGCATTGCAATCACATGGAACAACAACAGCAAAGATGCGACACCTGTGAGCGACATTTCTTCAACGTGAGGAAAAACAGTTTATATCTAGTTTAAACCCGTTTTTTTTAATTTTGTGAAAATTTTGAAACAAAAGTAAATGAAATGTATTTGGCTCATACGTCAGACTTACCCATATTACTACACGTAAAGTGTAGATATTTGCACAATAGCCACCCACGACCTGTCTGGGTCATTGTGGTCGTCATTTCTGGGCAATTTGAACCTAGGCGGTTATTCAACTGCGACATTTGTCCCCCATTTGTCAACTGCGTCATAAACGCCAATCGTTTATTGCTTTATTGATGTTGTTCACTTGTTTGTTTATGACTTGACCTCGCGGTGAAGAGCGTCTTGGAAGAGCAAACTGCTAATTGAGAGATTCAAATTTTAAGAAAATGCCATCCACAATTTTAAGTTGTAAAAAAAATTTAAATGAAACTTTTAATTATGATTTTCAGCGAACGGATGTATACATCGTTTGAATCAATTATCGCTAATTTCAATTTAGTAACTTTAAAGCCACACTTTGAAATTTTTATTGGTTGAAATTTGTGGTGGCTTACTATAACAATACGTTTAATTTTTTGTGAACTAAAAATTAACCACTAAATTTTATGGTCGTACAACTTTCGCGCTTAAATGAAGTCATTGAAGCTTAGTTCCTAATTTGAACAGAAAAATAATTGAAAAACAAATCTTGTTAAAAAAAACTGAAGTTGAACTAGTTAAACAAACATATTTTTAGGCCGCCTTCGTTACAAGGAGTAAATTTTTCAAAAGTAAAGTTGTTTGGGAATTCTCACCGAAGAAACATTTTCTGAATACCAATTAAGCATGTTTTTGCCTTCCAGAATTTCTTGAAAACCAACCTAAAGTGTCTGTTTATGACAATTATTGTATGACTAAAACAATGAATTATCTCCCGTTTACAATTCCTTGTATCATAAAATGCAGGGAGGAGGCGGAAAAGTAAACAATAATTTTGGTAGTAAACAAAATAAAATGAACAAATGGAATTTTATGTTATTGGCCTCTGGGACAAACCCACACTTTGTTCATATGAACACAAACTAGGTTTAATGAACAATTAACTCACGGGTGACGGTTTGAAACAAAATTTACGTTTGAATAATAACTCCATTTTTTCAAACACAAAAGGTTAATTTTTAACTAGATTTAAAAAAAATCCTCAAAATAATTTTTCGACAGTGTGACACTACAATTTTTTCATTTTTATTTATTTTCATTTATTTTCAAAATTTCGTTTATTGTTCTACACGATGTGCTTCAGAAGAATTAGAAGACTAAGATTAAAATATCTGAAAAGCATCCGTTGGGAATAAAGTGAGAAAAACAATTTTTCCTTCATTCAAAACAAATTCTTTCACGGGAAATTAAAGGTGTGACACAAACCTGCCTTTTCCAGTCGTTTGAACCTTTTCAAACTGTTCTAAGCTGATTCTGATTAAAATACGAAAGTCAGTTGGAAGAGATACAATTGGTTCTGGTTCAAATAGGGAATCGCCGGTACTGTATGTCCGTATCAAATGTACAGAGCGTTCAAAAAGTGAAAGTCACGTTGTCCTTTTGTCTTTTAAAAGTTAATTCCGAAGCCTTTTGATTGTAGGATTATCTAAATCAGGTTAAAAAGATATTGGACGGAGATAAAAAAAAATGAGGGATTTAAAAATTACAAATTTCATCTTATTCAAGAAAAATTCAAGCAACACCTTTAATCCTCTCTTTTGAAACTCTTTAATGAGGCATAGTCATATTCCGAATACAATGAGTGTGACATTTCATTTTCACGCATACATAAAGTAAATGTAATCGGATTTTAATATTTTATAAAAATTAACCTTAAATAAATTATTTAATAAATATAGATATTAATATAAATGTGACATTTTCAAAAAAAATTCTACTAATTGCAGGTCTACTATCTTACTCGCATACATATCTTAAGTATGATTATAATAGTTTCTTAAACATAAGATAAGTATTAGTGATAAATAAATATTGCTAGTTAACGATAACGTTAAAAATATAGAGATTATTTAATCCGGGTTCTAATTATATTATTCTTACAATAATTCTCCAATGTATTTCTCTTATTTTTAGGCGTCCATCCGTAGCAAATGCACTTTAAAACTGCAATTGCATTTTAAAACTCCAATTGCATTCCAAAAAGACGATTGCACTTCAAAATAGAAGCAATTTCTGAGAGATTTAAAATTTAGAAATGATTTACTCTTATTCAATATATTCAAACAACGCATTTAATCCTCTCCTTTAAATAACTTTTATGAGTTATAGTTTTATTCCGGATACAATAAATGTGAAAATACATTTTCACGCCCACATAAAGTAAATGTAATCACAACGTATTTATGCTTGAAAAATAGAATACGCAAAACCCCTAAAACTCTTAATACTGTTAGGTTTAGGTGAAATTAAAATTTCAAACAATTTCAAACAATTTCAAACTAATTAAAAAAGCGCTTTACGCAACTTAACCTCACACAAATTTGAATAATTGCAAAAGAAAATTCTAGTGATTTTTAAGTAACATTACTTGAAGTATCTTACACACTTACTCATCTACCCATAAGTAGGATTATAATAGTACGGTTTTATAAACAAAGCGACGAGTATTAGTGATAATTAAATAATTTTACGTAATGATAATATCAGGAACATTGTGTTTATTTAATGAATTAGTTAAAGCAATTATAATAATTGCCTATAGTTTAATATAACAATAATAGTAAATATCATATAATGTTATGTGTAAGTTTGTTTAGATATTCGTTGTTATGGCCTCATGTACATGGTAGAGACACCTGGCAATTATCTGAAAGTGATAGTTTTGACAGTGACAATTACCAAAGTGTCAGTCACGTGCCCTTAGTCCCTTCATCATTCAATCTTCAAAAATCGTTCGCACGGACTCTCAAATCAATTTCAACCTAATTTGATTTTAAGAGTTTGATGCATATAAAAATAACGTTCGTTCTTGATTGGAGTACAAATGCATGGTAGCGGAGACGAGGTAAAGCTAATTTGCATAATTCACCCTTCCCTTTAGAACAATGGGTAATGCTTTACAGGGTACAGCTCATCTGTAAATATAATTAAATTTGGCCTTGAAAGTTAGATCATGGTCTTTTACTAAATATAATAATTTCCTTGTCAATTAGTTTGTACACGCAAGCAGGACCTGGCGAGCCTTAAGGGTCCTTAAAAATAATTTTGTGAAACTTCATGAAAATCATTTGGATAGAAAGTGAAAGTGTTCGACCTTAAATTTTCACTTTTTT
Source organism: Bilobella braunerae (assembly GCA_034694865.1). NCBI lineage: Eukaryota > Metazoa > Arthropoda > Collembola > Poduromorpha > Neanuridae > Bilobella > Bilobella braunerae. The sequence goes on along the minus strand of JAQFYP010002577.1, from coordinate 8,703 downwards.
TTTTAATTTTCGTGTGTACATATTTTATTGTACACAATAATTAGAATTTTGTAAAAGTATGTGTTAATAACCAATATAACGTTTCGAATTCAAATGTGCACATGCAAGACTGGAAGTCGGTAATTTGGTCGAAAATATATGGTCGAAAATAAATGGTCGAAAATAAAAGGTCGTCAATAAATGGTCGAAAATAAATGGTCGAACAATTAATTTGGTCGAAAGGGTAAAATGGTCAAAAATAAAAGGTCGAAAATAATTGTTCCCACTTCAACGCTTAAAAATTACATTGACCACATCCTCTTAATCGTTGGTCTAGTTAATTGTTATTTTCGACCATTTTACACTTTCGACCAAATTACTTGTTCGACCAATTATTTTCGACCTTTTATTTTCGACCATTTATTTTCGACCATTTATTTTCGACCAAATTAAATAAAATCGTAGGACTTGTAAAAAGGTTGACCTTTGGATGCACAGCGTAATAGTAAGTTGTACATATTTTATTATGGTACAATACGGAGAGACCCTGTAGAAGTTAAATGTTTCGTGTAACTTTGTCATGGCCGGAGCCCTTTAAAAATTCATTGAACATATTGGGTTCTTGAAAAAAATATTACTGAAACTTAGTAGATTTAAGCCAAATTGCATGGCAAAGCGTCGAAGGGTCACTTTCCTTTCTATATACATAAAGTTTACTTTGTGAGGCAAATGACAGCTCAGCAGGGTATTACCGATGCCGTAGCGAGATTGCACGGAAATTTGTGGTCCTTCAAAGGTAGCCTTAAGTGGGCGCTAGATTTTGCCATATCAGATGCCAACCATCTCTATCTCACAACTGAATTATGCTCAACAGAAATTTATGGCGCTAAAATACTTCTTTAAAAAAAGTATGCGGGAAAAACCCAAAAACTTTACCACCGCTCTTCTATTTTTGTCGCAGTATCAGGAGACTCCCGATAATCGTATTTTGTGTGTTAATATAATACTACAATATGACCTAAATAAATTGTTCAAAATATCACGAAATCCATGCTTTAAAAGGTTATTGAAGAAATTCCTTGAACTTGCACTCCACCCCATTGTGATAGTGATTTAGATTCGTACCAGTCCTTTTCAATTCACAATTGTCTTCAATGACAAGAACACAAATCCAAAGACAAATTTTCACTTTTTGTCCCACTTAAATTTGGATCACTTTGGGAATCATAATAAATTTAATCTCATGCACTGCAACTTGCAACTTTGATGCGATCAACAATTTAAATGCGATTTCAGAATACCCAACAATCCACACACAAGTTACAGTAAAATTAGTTTAAACAAATTTGTCATCACTATTTATTTTGGTGGAATTTATTTTAGATTTTTTTTTGTATACAACTCATATTACCGAGTGTTCCAACAATTAAAAATGCATATTTCTACAAAAACTCTTATTCAAATCCAAATTTAACTGTACAGGTTTCTCATCCATTTAAGAGCATGTGAATGGACGGAACTCTCAAAATTATTGAGTGGGCCTTTAAGTACCCTCAATAACTTCCTTTGTAAGAAAAGCACTTTTTCACTTTGGCAAGGGACCCTTGACAAAATATATAGTCTTCCATGTTCTGTTGTCACCAGCTTCACTTTCAGTTTGAACTCACTGTAAATTAAACCAAGCAAAATTACTGTGTTTTAAGTAGTTTAATCTTTTCCAATTAAAAAATGCCCATCATCAGCAGCGGTTGATTTTGAAAACAGCTTGCAAATGGCCCTAAGTATTTGAAAATTAAGCCTCTTTTCGGAGTCAAAATTTGAAAAAGAAAAGTAAAAAAACTGTAATTAACGATTTGTTGTTGATTTTGGAAAAAAAGTGGTATTTTTAGAACATAATTTTTAGAACATTTATTTTTAGAGTTTCTTTGAAATTCAGGTTTTTCAGAACACTCGATTTATGTGGAAAACAGTAAAAATTGTAAGAAAATTATTTTGTACATCTGGAAAGTTAGCTTAAAGTACCTTTTAAGCGTAGACATAATTTGCAACTAGTGTCAAAACGACACAAAATGAAGTGATAGCGTCATTTAAAGAATAAAACTTGAAAACCATGAAGCAACGTGATGAAACTGCTCAAATTTTTACCGTACAATTCAAAATTACTGTTTTTGAATTTATACGTACTGATAAAAACACAAAATAATTGGAAACATTAAATAATCCTTAAAATTACACTAAATCTATTACGGACAACATTTGCGTAAGTAACAATTTTCTGAAGAACGCAATAACGAGTGCACCGCAGTGACAGGCCTTAAGAGGGGGCCCTTAAAGATGGGGCCTTGGTGGCGACGTCGTCATTTTTGGTGTCATCGCGTCTCTGCTTTCCGTTTGCGTCATGGGTCCTTGGGGAGAAGGAAGAGGGACTTGAAGCAGTTTCATTTCCTTGAAACATGAAATTGTGCTGCCTGCGTCATTAAGGGTACTGCGGTAGGCCCTTGGACCATCTTTTTGAAATTGCTGGTTAGATAAGGCCTTGTAGTTTAGTTTTGTTTAGTATTGACCTGCTACTCAGTTGAAAAGGGAGCTAATGATCTTTTTTTGTACAAAAAGGACGTAAAAATTATATTCTTAATTAATTACCAATTAAATTCTTCACTTAAATTCAACATAAGATCTAGCAAATATTAGACAAAAATTTAGAAATATTTAGAAAAATATTAAATAAATTTCCAAAAAATTTTTTTTTCAGATCTTACTGTTTGTCAACTTAAACACCAATATGAGACTTTATTTTGGATAATTTGAAATTTAGGTGCACTTAAAATGCATTGGAAACCGCTTAAGGGCCCTCCTAAGTACTTTCTTTCATTCTATGAAATCTTTTAAGGGTTCTAAGGATTAGCCATTCAAATCTAAGACAATAATCGCTCTCTTTTGTGCGTTCTAAACAACTGTAGTTTGAACTATTTTCAAAGTTTTCAAAAAAGGGTTTACTTCAAAAAGTGTCCGAAATATTTTAAGGGGAGCAGGTAATAGTTCCGAAAAAATAGTTCCGAAAAAATAGTTCCGAACTAGTAATAGTTCCGAACGAGCAAAAGCTCCGAAAAAAAAGTTCCGAAAGAATAATTCCAAAAAAAATTTCAATTAAAAATTTCAATAATTAATAACTGATTGGTTTATGTGGTTAGGTTTAAATTTTCACTTTTCCAGGTTAGGTTTAGTTTTAATTTTTTGGTTTTTGTAAAGTTTAGTTTTGGAAATTTTATTTTCGGATTTATTTTTTCGGACCTTTTCTTTCGGAACTTTTACTCGTTCGGAACTATTACTCATTCGGAATTTTGTTTTCGGAACTTTTTTTCTCGGAGCTTTTTTTTGGAACTATTACCTGGAATTATTTTGAGGGCTTGTTTTTTGCACTGTGGTGGCCCTATGTTTTTGGTGGGAGGACTTAAAGTGACAGTAGGGGCTTCAAGGTAGGTTGCCACAAGTGCCTTACCTTAATTGTTCCCAATTACATGAGAAACAAGACCAAAATGGGCATGTTCATCGTGGTGGAATGCCGCTGCGCTTCAATCATTTAGGAAACAAATGTATTTTTAAAGAAACTGAAGCGTTTTCAACATGCATGTCCAGCATGTAACATATGTTTGGCATTGCGACTGCGCATCGACCACCCAAAGTAAAGCGTTTCCAGGAAGTAGCAATTATGTCCTTCAGGCTAAGCAGACCCTGATTATCCGCCTCTGACAGAATCCAGTTTTAGAGTACTTGAAGGGCTCCTATTTGCTGAGGTCCCTTATTTGAAGAGATCAATTTCAAAACGTTTTGTCCTGGAGGGAAATTGGATAATAACTATCATCAATACAATTCTAATGTCTTTCTTTGTCAAGCTCACCTAATCAAAAAATTTAATTTTTTCGAAATGTTCAGTTTTCAACATAAATTTCTTGAAATTTCCACTTCTTAAAGTTTTGAATCCTAAAGTTGGAACATTTGCATCCAGCAATTTTTTTTTTAGATCAACCTAAACGCCATCCAAAAATATAGCGATATAAAATAACACAATCGTTTCTCGAGCTAAAATTGACGGGAATTTCCGGTTTCTTAGAATCTCGAAAATGTGTTCTTCAATTGAAAAGTTTAAATTATTCAAGAAACGCACGGTGCATGGATCGCAGAACATATGAGTATAATTTTTAAAATTTTTGAATTAAAAAAGAAAGGTTTTGTACTCCTGATGTACTGACAGGGGAACCCAATTAACAAATGTCGAAAGGAAACAGGAGTAATTTAAATTTATTTTTTAAATTCTATAACCAAAGGGCATTTTAAAAATTACATTTAGAACACACAACCCACTCCTCGTCTAGGAGCTTGTTTAGAACAGAACTAGCAATTAAATCAGACCACGTGACTCCCAAGACGCAGTTAATCAAAAACACAAGATAAACATCTCATCCAATTTCCAAAAATGAAGGGAAAATTAAAGAACCGCCCATGTCTTCATCCCTTGTCATCCGTTTCGGCCGTCAAAATTTTTATGAAACTGAAACGGAAAATCGTTTACTCGTATCGTTAGTCGTTAGTAATAAAAATTCAATTAATCAAGTTTTGATTTCTGAAAAATTAAATCCACTTTCGCTGATTTTGGGGTCATTTTCAGCAAATGAAATTAATGATTCTGAATTAAAAATTCCAGTAACATTTCCTTTTTTGAGTTGCATTTTAAGTCTGATTGACTTCTGATGACGTTGACTTGTCTTTGCGTCATTTTTCTATCGCCAATCAATTTGACGCAGACAAATGACATGCGTTTCAGAAGTTGGAAGGCAGCCTGTTGTCGCAGTCGCTAAGGCAAATAGCTCATCGTCAATGAGCCTCATTAGGCAGTCGACAGGAGGCGATCTTTCAAAATAATTTGGTGTCAAGTCAAAATTAATTGTCAGTTGACAATTGTAATGGGAAAACGAGCAGGTCATAAATAAGACCTTTCAGTCACGTGACATTAAAAATTTATTTGTCACAAAACTATTCACCGAAATGTTACACACCTAATTGGATTATTTACAGTGTATGGGAACCTTTACTTTTTTTTACTAATGGCGTGAACGATTTTTTAAAATGTAATTTTTTTAAACTTTTAAAATGCCAAAATTGATTTTTAAATACTTATTTTAAATACTTAATTTTAACTTAGATTACTTTATTAATTTAGAGTCTACAGCTTCTACACAAAATCCTAATTTTTTTTGTAAAAAATAAATTAAATATATACATGTGATATTACATATTACTTGTATATTACATGTATATTATAATTAAATGCAAACGCCAAAATTAAAAAAAATGAGCTACGGCTTCACAAAAGTGAATTGGAAGGTTTTGCGATGAATTTTTCGAGATGTCGATTGCACTAATGAATTGTTTTTGCTTATTACAGCAAAATGTCTCTAAAAATAGAAGATTTCTGATGATTCGGTTTTGTTTATCATTCTAAATCCTCAATATTTTGATTCCTTAAAGGATTAATATTTTCAATCCTTAAATGATTCTCTTTTCCTTCAGACACTTGTCCAGCATCCAGCATAATGCCTGAATCTGGAGGCATATTCATACTTTGTAAATGAGAAGTTCCCCTGGAGTGAGGACCGGCTCGTCTATTAAAGACAAGGGACCTGCATGGCCAAGAACTTGATACTTTAGTGGGAGCCCTTCAAGTGTCCTCCTTTGAAAATTGGTCCTTCCAGCCCTGCCCTACTCACAGCATGCCAAAAGCTGCTGGAGCCTTCCAGCGACGCTCCCATAATTGTAAAGTTAAGCCCTCCAGTGGCGCTGAATACTTGTTTTGCTCTGCAATTTGTGACCCTTCAAGACAGCATTGTGCGGGCGCTAGATTGTTGCGTTATCAGATGTCAAGTACCCTTACCTCAAATCCTGGAAAATGACAATTGAATTATGTTGGACAGAAATTTATGATGCTGGAACCATTTCCAGAAGTTTTTTTAAGAGGGATTTTGTGCTGAACGATCAAGAAACTTACTAATAAGGTTAAATAAAAGGATTAAATTGAATTTTTTTTTAAATGGTCTATAATTTTTTTCGTTTTAAAAAGAAAAAAAAATTGAACAATGTGTTTTGGTAAAAAAATAATATTTAAAGTTACGTACGGCTATTGCTGACAAATTCTTTCGTGTGTAAAACAAAATTTCCTGTATTAGAATTTTAGGAACAATATTTTATTTTTATATTTTAATGTTTTCTAGCAAAATATATATAAAAAAATTTTTTTTTTGCATGCGTTAGCATCTAACTCGGGGACGCTGACTCAACTGAAAGGTAAAATGAAAATTCTCAAGTTTTTTGGTAAAATAAAAAAAAATATTTGGCATTTTGTGGACACCTGTGCGCGAAATTTCTTCAACGTGAGGAAAAACATTGTTGAAGATTGTTTTTTTTTTATTTTGTGAAAATTTTGGACAAATAAAACCAAACCGGAAACTAATTTCTCTCATACGGTGCCCAGAAGCCACCCAAAACATGTCTGGGTCATTGTGGTTGTCAATTCTGGGTAATTTAATCCTAGGCGATTATTCAACTGCGACATTTGTCCACTATTTGTCAACTGCGTCATAAACGCCAATGTTTATTGCTTTATTGATGTTATTCAGCTTTCATTTTATGACTTGGCCTCACGATGAAGAGCGTCTTGGGAGAGCGAACTGTTAATTGAGAGATTCAAATTTCAAGAGAATGCCGCCTACAATTAAAAGTTCTATTTTATTTCATAAAATAAAATAAAACTAATAATTATAATTTTACCAGTAAACGGATAAACACATCTTGCGTTTGAATTACATAATTATCGCTAATTGTAATTAACTAACCGTAAAACCACACTTTAGAGTTTTATTGGTCGAAAGTCATGGTGGGTTACTAATATCAATTCGCTTAAATTTTTCTTACCAAAAAAGTTAACCTTTAAATTTTATGGTAATACTTCCTTTCGCCTTTCAATCAAGTCATTGAAGCTTAGTTTCTAATCTCAGCAAAAAAATTGAAAAAGTAATTTTGTTTAACAAAAAATCAACAACAACTGAAGTTGAACTAGTTAAACAAACATATTTTAGGCCGCGTCCGTTACAAGGAGTAAAATTTTTTATAGTTGGGAAATTTTCACGGAAGAAACCTTTCTGAATACTAATTAGGGTGTTTTTGTCTTCCAAAAATTCTTGAAAACCAACATAATGCGTGTCTCTTTATAACAATATTATATGACTAAAGCAATTAATTATCTCCTGTTTACAATCACTTGTATCATAAAATGCAGGGAGGAGGCGAAAAAGTAAACAATAATTTTGGTAGTAAGGAAAATAAAAGGAACAAGTGGAATTTTATGTTATTGCCTCTGGGGCCAACCCACACTTTGTTCACATGAGCACTAACTAGATTTAATGAACAATTAACTCCCTGGTGAAGGTTTGAAATTGACCTTACGTTTGAACGATAACTCCATTTTTCAAACACACATTTTTTTAAACAAAAACTATTTAAAAGCTACAATTTTTAAGAGAAAACTTGTTAGAGTTTTTAACAAATTAAAATATCTGAAAAGCATTCCTTGTGAGTAAAGTGAGAATTATGTTTTTGTTTCAAACAAATTTATTCACGGGAGGTGGATGGTTTGAAACAAAATGATTCACAAAACTGCCTTTTCCAATCATTTGGACCTTTACAAACTGTTCTAAACTGATTTTGTTTAAAATCCAAGTCATTTAGAAGGGATTCAATTGGTTCTGGTTCGAGTATGGTATTGTCGGTACTGAATCCCAGTATCAAATGTACAGAGCGTTCAAAAAGTGAAAGTCACGCTGTCCTTTTGTCTTTTGCAAAATAGGCTTTTGATCGTAGGATTATCTAAATCAGTAGAAAGAAAGGTAGAAAGTGAGTGGAGATGAAGAACACAGAGATTTAAAATTTAAGAAATCATTTAATCTTATTCAAGGATTCAAGGAATATTCAAACCACACCTTTAATCCCTTTTTTAAAACACTTTAATGACTCATAGTCTTATTCCGAATGAATGAAATGCATACAATGAATGTGACATTTCATTTTCACATAAAGTAATTGTAATCGGATTTTTATGTTTCATAAATATCCTCACATGAATTTGACACTTTCAAAAAAATTCTAGTGGCTATTAATATTAGTGTAGTTGATTTCGGCATTAGTTGTATGGCTTTCATGGCAAGGGACACTCGCCAGTTATCTGAACGTGATTGTTTGACAGTGACACTTACCAAGGTGTCAATCACGTGCCCTAAGTCCCATGCTGATGTTCCTTTCATCAACAGATCTTCAACTCATCTTCAAAAATCATTTCGAGGAAAGTCATCTGCACCTAATTTGGTTTTAAGAGTTTGGTGCCTCTAAAAATAACGCTCTGTTCTTGATTCGATTATACATGCACGGTTGCGGAGTCATTGTAAAGCTAATTTGCATATTGCAGTAATCTTTTACCAAATTCAGTAATGTTTTACAAGGCAATGTTCAGCTGTAAATGCAATCATATGAGAGCCCTATGAGCTCTAGCCAATGGACGGACACGGGTTCGAGTCCCGGTGTCGCCAATATGGAAGTGGTATTTTCCGAAAGGTTTTCCCACTTCCCTTGCCCGAATGGGGTATTGGAGGTCAGGTGAGGCAGTAGGGGTGCGTGTGT
>JAQFYP010002576.1:0-12437 GCA_034694865.1 Bilobella braunerae | reverse complement strand
GTTGGGTTTAGATGTTGGGTTAGGCTTAGCAAGTCTTAGGCTTGAGTTAGGTGCGTTTTGAGGGGTCGGCTCGAGAAAAAATTTCTTGTAGGGTGGGTGGAAAAAAGGGGTTTTTTCTCATATCGGTTTAACCCAGAGATTTGCTGGTCAAACAACTCCCCTGCTTACTACTAGGACCTTAAATGTTTTGTGAAATTTTCAAAACGGTTTTTTTTTTAAAATACAGTTTCTGCATTTTAGAAATTAAATATAGGTAATGGGGCGAGTTAGCATGTAGTCTTTTTAAATCCTATGCCGATACTTTGCAAAAAGTGTTTCGTTACGTTCAGTTATAGATTTTAGCGAAGATTTGAGAAGGAAAGCTATCGTTTACTATTGCAATCAAAACTAAAAACATTACTATCACAAATTATCGTTTGTAATAGTTGTATGTATGCATTTTAATGGAGGAGGCATCACTACCCACACTGCTCAGGCCCATACAAATAGTTGTAATAGTTAAATGTATCCAACTTCTGATATTTTTCATTATTTTATTTTTAAACTCTATATTTTAAATCCATATAAAAACCTTTTTAACTCTAAATTTTAGAGCGATTTTGGCTCTGTTCTATGGGAGTCGCCTGTATTTAATTTTAACAAATGTTAACCAATTGTAAAATTTTTTTGGAGCAATGGTAAGCATCTTATTCAAATTGGGATTTTTAGGCTAATTATTTTGGGAAACCTTGGGAAAATCCTCGTGCAAACGGTAAACAACCATTTGACGCTGTTCTGGTTCATACAGTCTTCTCAGTATGAACTTTTTTATTTGATTCACGTCGTCAATTTTTTTACGACCACATTTGTTCCGTGTTCAATTTGTTCAATTTTTTTCAATTATAAAGTGTAATCAAAAAGTCACATTACTTTCGTTATGCCGTTAAATTTTCTTTTTGCAAAATTAGTTATAGATTTCAACATTTGTAGACCTTTTTTAAGTACCACTAGAAGTACAAAGCCTACGAGGCCATGGTTTAATTAAGAGCAAAGAATAATTGGACTGCAAAATTTTCAAGTAGAGCAAATATTGAAGCAAACTAAATCTAAAGAATGTTTTCACGACGGTTGAATATAATTATATTAATGAATTACATTTTAGAAAATCATGTTGAAGGAAGCCTTTTTGCCATTTGCCAATGCACAAAGTATTCAATATGTGTTTGTGTTAAGCAATTGCCTTGCACTGACCAATGGTGAAACATGGCAAAACCGCCAAACATACTTCACAATATGTCATTCCAATTGCCATACAGTTGGAATGTAATTGCTCTAATGGCAAAACCGTCCACACGAGCATGTGTGGACGGGAATGCGCATGTGCAACTTTCAGAAGTTTTTTTTTGTTCTGTATCAATTATCCCGTCCTATGGACGGGTTTATACACTAGTCTAATGGAAATACAAGTAGCGAATGCATCTAATACATAGCAATTCTAATGAAAGTAGAATGCTGGGTAGCACTTTTAAAATAATTTCAAAATTTAGCCCATCCATCCAAACCAACCATTATAGGAGTATATTATTTTTGTTTTCATGTCGTCCTCGCAATGTCATGTTTGCATTGTTGTCGCTACGTTTTAAGATGCACTGTCAATGAATCCACGTCAAAAGAGAACCACTATAACTCCTAATTTTTTTAATTTAAAAGTTAATCCAATGTGAGCGCTTAGCTTCAAATTGGCCGGTGCTCCAGATCTGCGTGTGTATCGTGTCTTGCTTCTTTTTTTAATATAAAATCCAAGTAGTGGTAATTTAGGTACCATTTGTCAAGCTTAACCTCGTTTTTGTTTACAAAAGCTACAGGAGACTTTTTCTAGATTTACACGTACAAATATCGCCAAGAAGTCCTTTTTCTTCATGAATTTCGGTATTTCTGTCAGAATTATGACTTACTAAGTCCTCCAGGAAGTGTTGATATGATTGAACGTATTATCACAAAAACAATTTTGAAACAAAATACAGAATTAGAAAAACAAGGACGGGAAACATGTGAAATTGCTTCTAAATTGCAGTTAAATTGCTGTAAAGTACTAAAGAAAAAAACAATTTGAATGCGAAATTTGCCGGGATTAATGAACAGCGAGAAAAGTGAGAATCGTTCACGTCTATATGCATCAAGAGCGTTTTGGGCAATTTTGTTGCAATGTTACAGCTCTAACATTTTTTATCTAGTGTTGTTTACGCATAACTCAACAAAATCGGATGGCTGAAAATATAAAAAGTAAAAAATAACTTGTTATTGTTATATTGTCTTTCATTAAATAATATGTCAAAATACTATGCATTTCCTACTACCAATTTCCCGGAAGTCAGTATTTTATGAAAATAATATGTAATTTTCAGCAATTTTTAAACAATACAATATAATTCTAAAATTAAAAAAAAACACACTATAGCTCTTTGGGTTTGAAACCTGAGTCAGGGGTTTATCGATGCAAAGATTTGAACCCGTGCCTCTAATCCTTATGAAACTAAGTCATCGTAATCGTAAAAAAAACATCAGGTTGTAAGTGGTTTTTAAAATGGTATCAAAAATTTCTCCATTAAATTCAATTATTTACTCAAAAGTTATTTAAAAGCAAAAATAAATACATATATACAAAATTCAATTACGCAAATGCTATTGCCAAACATAAAGTAAGTTGAAAAATGGAAATAGAATTCTCGACAAAAGTAACAACAATTGCAGTAATACAAAATTAATATACTATCCCAGTTTTCATTTTTTTTGTATTTTTCAACTGCAATTGCGCAATGCAACAACACTTCATCGTATAACTGAAGTGAGGACCTCCAAAAAAGGTCTTGCTTTAGTCTGACAAGAACTTATATCCACTTTACCTATCACTAGAGGTGGGCATTTTATTCCTTAAATCATTATTTCTAATGCAAAATGAAATAGGGGAGCAAAAGAGTGCTGCACAGTAGCACTCAGAAATGCTTAAAAAGACTATAAAAACTTAAAAAAGTCAAGTCTGCTGATAGCCAAGTAAATTCAAGTCAAATTCCTCTTGTCCTAGGACGGGATTATTTAGCCAGTTTCAAAATAAAGACACACTCCGATACAAAAAAAAATATGTAAAGAACGGTATAACATAGTAGAAATTTAATTCAATAAATAAAAATTTAAGGAAAAAAAATTACCACCACAATAAACAATTGTTCATATACTATATATACGCGCCAACTTTTTTGATTCCCGTCTGTCTTCCACTTTCCCGCTCGGCTCAGTAAATCACACAATCGTCGGCACTTTTAGAGAGAAAATTTTGGCTCAGCTCAACTTTGCTATTGCTCGCTTTGAGCCGAGCTGTTTTCTGATTTCCAAAAGGCATCCGATTGTGTCAGTTGAGCGGGAAAGGTCGAGAAAGGTGGGTTTTGAAAAATTTAATTAATTTATGTAAGCACTAAAAAGCAAAATTGTGTTTTCGAAGTCTTTGACATTTTTATATAATTTTTGTGCCTCCCGACCTGAAGATCGATCTTAATTTAAATAAGTGGAATGGACTGCTGTCAATAATTGAAAAACTTATGTATTCCAGATCCAAAGGTATTTTTTTTAGATTAATTTGTGTATTTATTTATACTGTCAAACAAGCTTTCTATTGCACATTTGCAAGTCTGCTAAAAATACAAGTATCAAAACAGTTAGATGTAAAATACTATAAGACTCTTCGTATATAGTTGCAAACTCTCTTTTAAGATTCTACATCTAATTATGCAACGGCCCTTGGCAAATACGCTGAAGATTGTCAACTCTTGGGCGCATCTCTGTGGCCAAACTCCGTTCAAATGGGACTCCCTTGCAGAAACATATCGTTTCGGAAATAGAAATCGCTGGAAGATCAGCTTCGCATGTGTCGTAACACCTAACTTCCTATTTGCTTTGTATCGTTTTCTATCTACGCTGGAGACACAGACACTTCGAAGGTTCCTCATGCAATCGATCTACGTACTGGGCTTGAGCCTTCATTACACGTTTCAAGTCACTTATGCTACTTCACCTTGTCACTTTATGACTCTTGCCAACAACATATTTTCTTCTCTCAAATACATTCATCGTAAGTTATTAATTTTAACTACTTCAATCAAACATCTAATTACCTGTAAGGCAAGCCCAGATTAGGATGTTATATCGGAAATTTTACCAGCAATAATTCAAAATGTACTTAACTCCACATGAGTAGAACGCTGGAGGGAAGTTTGGCACAATCTATAATTTTTTCTTTATAAAATTTTTACTGTGAGCCGTGGTTCACTGCTTGTTGGTGGTACCATTTATATTAGGGCCAAAAAAAATCATATTTTAATTTCAGACAGCTTTACCCAACTCAAATGGAGTAATCAAAATTTAGTAAAATGTTTGAGGGTAGCTTTGTAGCAATGTAAGCCTAACTAACGTATTTCATGGAGTTACTGCAATGGGCACGTTTGAGGCCTGAGCGGTATGGGTAGAAATACCCCCTCCATTAACATACATAAGCCTAAATAATATTTTTACTTGAAAATTTAAACGTTTCTGAGAGGTTAGATTTTAAGCTCATAAAATAGTTACTTTACTCACTTGGTCCAGTAGATTGCAATTTTAAAACTAAATAGTGTACAGTTGTTTCAATAATGTGTCTTTAGATTATTTTCCCAAACTGGCAAAAGAAGTCAAACAACATGGTGACTGGCAGTCGTTTTGCAATTTCACAATCAAGACGCTCTTCGTCACTGCACTGTTTACCTCGATGGGTTCTGCGATGTTCATGTTGATTTTCGCGGGGAGACTCGGTGCAGCGCTATCTTCATTGATTGTAAGCTACAGCGCTCCAGTTGCTGGAATTCTGCAGTTTCTATTCGTGTTCGTCACGTGGGGTGGTATTATCTTCGCTATTTGTCCATTCATGGTCGACATTCTGTGGCTACTTTCTATTCTACGACACAACAGTCACCTACTTCATTTAGAAAACACGTCGGAAACACTGATTTCCGCTATCTACGTTTACAAGCTGCTCCAGATATCAGGTATTCTGTACAACGAACTAGCGCAAACCTATATTATTCTCTTTGTTACGAACGTTTGTAAATTTATTGTGACAATGGGCCTCATCCTATATATCGGTTACCGTAGCCTTGTTGACTTCAAAACTCTGTGTGCTTCCTTTCTGATTACGCTGGTCACAGGCACGCTGCTAGTCTTACTCAACTTTGTTTTTGGAGATATTAACGATAGGTCAACCAAATTTATTCTACTTGTGAGAAGTAGTATCTGGCTACTAAAAACAGATAAGGAGGATAAACGTTTATTACGAAGATATGCAAATTCGCTGGTTCCGCTGAGGGTTGACTTGAGGCCGTTTGGATACTACACCAAGGCAAACAGCCTGCATATTATTACAAAATTGTTCTACTACTCTACGAAAGGAGTACTGCTTACAAAAAGCACAATCAAAACTAGCTAGTGTAAAAGTTCGCATACTAGAGAAATAAGCTTTACCCTTATATAAAACTAGCTGCATCGTGCCTGAAAGCTTAGAAAAAACAGTTCTGACATTAAAATCTTTCTTTGCCATTAACATAGTTTTTTTTTGCATTCGAAAGTAAATTTACATCTGACTAGCCAAATACACCCGTTCTAGGACAGAAGCCCCTATTACTGCTTTTATTCTTCTGTTTTACAATGGGCTGGTTTGTTTATAAAAATACTAATTATTCACATTAAACTTTAAGGAATTTTATTTTGTTTCTAGCAGAACTGCGAAATTACTCCGTTTTAGGTAATATATTTCTATATCATATAAAATATACAAATTTTATATATTTGAGCTGCACATATCTATACGTTAATCAAATTTATTTGAATTATTCCTAGTTCTAAGAAATAAATGATTTTTTTTTAAATCTTCGTGAATAATGATTGGCTGAGAATCAATTACACCGTGCATGATCATGCCAATTTTTTGTATCAAAAAATGGTAACTGGTAGAGATGGTTACCACAAATTATCAGACAAAGTTACAAACATTGAACAAACATGAAGTCGTCAATTGTAATACTTTACATTTCTCGTAACAAGGAGAAGGGTTACTGTATAAGTTGAAATTGCATGCAGGCACATGAAAACTGTTTCCATGCGGGCGACATGAAACGTTCCAAGTTTAATGTACAATGGGTAACATCCGTCGAGGAACTTTATTTTGTGCGCTGTTGCAGCCCCAGTTTGTTGAAGGTGGTGACGGTAGGCTTTCAGCAGTTTTTTCGACATCAGGCCGGACTGCGCCATTAGGTTAAGCAAAATTGTCATGAACGCAATTGTGAAGACAAAATTGAGAACCATGACAACAGTGAGAATAAAGTTTGAGCAAGCTTTTACGACAAAGTAGAGTGAAAGGATGCTGAATATTATAAAAAAAGAAACCACGACGGGCATCAACGTAATACCAAAATAACTGTTCACCACTGCTATCTGCGTCTGTAGTTTTCGGTAACTCAAAAGCCATTTCGAGCCATTGCATCGCCTGCCATCTTGGAATATATGTCTAAAAGAATTGAAAGTCAATTCTTAAATCTAATTATGATAAGCTTTATACGAAATGTTAGAATCTTTTGTTTTCCCAAGAGCGTTTGTATTTGTAAACTGTAAATTTGGTAGCAGGTGATTACCGAGATAACCAAAACCAAGATACCTAAACCAAAAATCATCCAAAACCAAGAAAGACTATAACCGAGAAAACCCATTTCATGATCACGGTCGTACTCGGTTTCGGTTT
Source organism: Bilobella braunerae (assembly GCA_034694865.1). Taxonomy (NCBI): domain Eukaryota; kingdom Metazoa; phylum Arthropoda; class Collembola; order Poduromorpha; family Neanuridae; genus Bilobella; species Bilobella braunerae. Next base: position 5,641 of record JAQFYP010002576.1, on the reverse strand, counting down.
TCTAGGGCTAGGGTTTCTCGCTTATGGTTGTTCTCAGTTTTGGCTTTCTCAGTATTGACATGGAACCGTAAATTTCTAATATTGTCACGGTCACGACGTCGATGATTTCAAGACGCCGTGCCCACGACTCCGTAATAGTTAGTTATAGACGTAGTCACACATTATCACAGACGTGTTTCTGTTATCTTATTTCATGTTTGTCCCTAGATTAGACTTCAGTTACTTTGTGTTCTTGTCCTTTTGTGCAAATCTATAAAGAGATGTGCACGTCGTTTTGTTGGGAGTCACTTCTGGTTTGTCCTTACTTTTGACCAGTCGTCATGACCACCCAGCCCATAGCCGTAGTCGTCGTAGCCCCACCGTGACCCCTTGACCTTGTTTCCCTATTGTCCGACAATAAAGAGTCAGTCGTCATTTTAGTCGTTGTTGAGTCCAGCGCCACAGTTTATTGCCCATGCCAACCAAGTGACGCAAGTCACCTCTACCGATTGAGCGTAGCCACCCACCGTAGAGCAGTCATGTCGCTAAGTTTCGCTGGCACCTTGGGTGCAGCGTCACAATATTTACAAAACTTTTGACTTGGAAATTTTCGAGCTCTTTGTAAAAAAAAGCAAGTTTTGTGCGTCTATATTTTTCCGTTTACTTACAATAGCCTCCTAATTACGTACGGGTTGTAGCAAACCAGTTCCAGCATTAGTGGATAGTACATAATTAGGGAGCAGATAATATCTGTGACAGCGACATATTGGAGAAGAGTTTTCCACAAAAATTGCCAGGAAAGGAATATCCACTTTTTAGTGGTACAACTTTCAATAATGTCTTCTAAGAAGTTAAAGTTGCAGTCCATGTGTCCGGTGATCAAGACACTGAAGGACAAGGACACAGTCAATGAGAACGCTCCCACAAGTACAAATCCCGCAATCGAGGCCACAGGGAGATTCCAGCTTTCTTGCATGAATTAAAATGAAAAGATTAAAAAAATATTTCCCTTTTATCCATTAAAAAATTTTGTTTTTACTCACAAAAGCAAAAATTTCACTTTGAAGTTTTCTTAAAAATTGAAATTCTAAACTATTTTGACAATCTTAAGTTTCTGAGAAATTGAGCAAAAGGAATTTTCGCTTTCGATTTTTTTTTACTTCGAATACTAGTTCGTTAGTTTGCAAAATACCTAATATGTGTTTGTAGGTGCTACGAATTGACTCCGAGACATGTTTAAATCCGTTGAGGTTGAGTGCAGTGTGCAAATGGAGGTACATTGTAAAGGTCATGACAAGCATACGCATCAATCGTGTCAAATTTGTAAAGTTGAGGTAAATTCTGCGACTGTAGATATCCCGCACAAACTTGGCAATTATCCAAAGTCTCACAAATGATGCAATACTCAATGTTAAAAAGTATTGAACCAGTTTCCACTTATTTGAGGACAATATTAGTTGCTCCTTGCATTTGTCATACACAAAGGCAGTGAAGCCCCAGTAATGTGAATAGCTGAAACAAAGCACTTTACCTAATTGCAGAAACTTTTCAGTTCTTCCGCTGTAGAAGTACATTAAGTTAGTCATTTCCACAAGTGAGACCAACACAATTCACAATTACCAATGCCGCTGAGCAGCAATGCGTTGCTCAATACTAAATTGTTGACCGGCAGATGCATAACTAGGCGGAGACATTTGTGTTAGTATTGCATTAACTTCTGACTCTTATTACAGGGTTGGTTGATAATATTAGGGTTAAGCACGTGGAAACCTCAAAGAGCAAAGATGATGCAGGGTTTACTATGTACTAGCTTGTCTTTCCTTATGGTAACGCCTTTTCAATGCTCTCGGAACCAAGCATATAACATAAAACAGGCGAATTATGTATTGTGTAAGTGATTGACGCAATACCAATGTAGATGATTCCTAGCATAAAAAAGTTGTGTACAATTTTTTTTTCCAAAATGGAAAATTAACTGGCAGTCAAATCTGACCAATTTTTTTCTTCGTTCGACAATTGTACAGGTGCAATAAGACACTCCTCTAGTGAAAAATAATAGCAAAATAGCAAACAGTGCAAAATTATTTTAGCGTAGTAATTCTTTAGCATGGTTAATTTAAGGGACCAACAAAGGTAATTTGTTCAATTCCCCTTAAAACATTACTGAGCTGTTTACCGTTATGTAACGGCTAAAATACTTTGCTGCTGAATTATCAACAACATTACTTTAATTATTAGATTTTTTTTTTCAAAAATGCATCTATCATGTTGCAAAAGTTGTTCAGTCAATAAGTGGTAATATGGTAGCAGGACTCCTAACCAGAAAAAAAATTTAAGAAGAAATTATTTTTATGTTAATAATAATATGTTAGCGATAGTAAAATTTTTAACAAATCCTGATATCTGTTTTCTTTCTGCTCAATTATGTTCTTTTTGATACTAAACTCTGTTTTCATTAATCCAATTTTCGTCGCCTCAACAATGGTGTTCAGCATTTTAGAGTAGTCTTCATCTGTAAACCCAGTGGTATCAATCCTTGCACTACAGTTGCACACCAAAATCTACATGAAAATGAAAAATAGCAAAAAATTCTGCATATTGGACACAAAAGTTGACTAGAATGAGTAAAGGCAAAATCTAAACTGACTTGAGTAACTAAAATTTACAAGAAGAGCCGAAAAGTGAGTCAGGGATTTAAGTCAATACTCGTGACCTTTGATTATTGCTACAACGAGAAACATCGCGCCCAAAAGGCAAGGCTTGAGATTAATGTCGTCAAATAAACACACTCCAAACGATCTTTTTCTTGGTAATGAATAAATTTGACACGTTAGCGGTTACTAGTATTGATATCGAAAATTCAGTAGATTTGTTTTACACGAAATAAAAAAATCAAAATATGGACAAAAGAGTAAAGCTTACATTAATTAAATTTGGGTAGGAAATAATATTGAAAACAGTTAAGCAGTTAAGGCAGAAAACAATTCGAAAAGAATAAAAAATTTATATGACTTTATTTGGAATACTGTACAAACGCATTTTGAAAAGGTTCAATTTTGATAAGGCGCTTAACATGCAAGATTTGTTGTTTTACAAACGAACTATAAGGTAATTTTCTCCAAAGAGATGCATTCAATGAAAAATACATGAGGAACTAATTTCCGTTTGAATGTTCGTTTTCAATAGCTACGAACTAAATTGATCCAATTCACAGTGAGCCTATGATTCTATGCTTCAATAAGTTCCACTTTTATTGCCATACTTGGCTATTAGAGGGCAACATGGTCAAACTAAATGTCACCTAAACGTATTCAACGCTAGGGACAGGTATTTTGTTCGTATAAAATATAGATTTTTTTGTTGTAAACAACGGTATAATTATTTCTTGTTTTCTGTTCTTAGATGATGATTCGTTTATTTGACATTTAGCAAAGCTATCGTCAACAAGTCGTAGATTAATTAATTAGTGGTTGGTAAGCTTAAATTAGCTTTTTGGTAAGTGTTGAGTGTTAGGTCTGTTCTTAGATAGGCCTGTGTGATTAGTTTGAATTTTTTTTCATAACACTACTACTAACAAAATTAACGGATGCACTTCAAAGAAGGCACACTATAAGAATATACTTTGAAAAGGCAAATTGATAAAAGCTTAAATCCATGGCAACATTTGGTATTTGTTTAACAAAATTTGAAGCTTGACAACGCCGCCATGCTCATTCCATGTCACAACGGCCAAAATAATAAGGACCAAAAAATCTGTTCACGTTTGATGCACTTTTTGCACATGATCTTCACCCCTTTCCTTAATCCTGTTGCCTTATAGTTGTGACAACCTAACTCACAGTTGGTTTATTGAACTACCCATAAACTAGTTAATAAACATACAAATATTATTGTTCATAAAAACTCAGTGGCTAACAATTCGGACTTTCCGAGTTCGAATAGAACCGCTTTCGACTTATTTTATTTTTTCTTGCTATTCATTTTTTCTATTTTGTTATTTTTGTTTGACTTTTTAACTCTCCAACTTTTTTCAACACGAACAAGCTTAAAATTGGTATAAATATAATTCACGAAACTCAAAATACAGGGGGATGGCTAGTTTATATAAAAAAAACCGTAATTGTGTAGCTGTACAATAGCTCCCAGGTATTAAGACAGTTTCAGCATTTAGTTGTTAGTCTATAATTAAACTAAATTTATTGGAATCAATATTGTTCTTGCTAAACATAAATAGTGTTACTTGCTTTATTTTCTCCTAGAAGTGTCACAATTTGAAACATAATGGTTTTTTTAGTTTCGTTTTACGCAGATTCAGTCGTAACTATTTGCCTGTGTTTGCTCAACGTTTGCTAGGACAATCTTCTGGAAAAAGAGCCATTTGACGCAGTTTGTCTTTACACCCACTTTTCAGATTGTAATGTTTTATTTAAATTACTTTGTCGAGACACTTGTGAAATGTTTGCGATTGCTGCATTTATCACGTCACAACTTTTGCTGTTTCCCTGCTCTAAAAAAACATCAAAAATTAAAATCTCTTACGACAAAGAGATTGCTGATATTGAACAAAATTTGGAAGAACTGACAATCCACATTTTAATTACGTGATATTTTTTACCTTTGGTTCAAAGCTTTTAGCGCTATGCTTTTGTCATGGTTTCAGTGCTTCAGCTATTACAGGAAACTGTCATTATTAGTCGACCTTGTGCTTGTCGTTATGTTGTCACGTTGTTGGAGGTGTAGATGCAATACATTAATTGCCTGGGTTTATGGTACAATGTCAACACTAAAAATGTCAACTTCATAATGTCAACAATAACATAAACAACCAAATAAAGCTAACTTAAAAAATGTCAACATCTTAAAAGTGCCAAAATGAAACAAAGGAGGATGTGGTCTAGTCATACCTCGGCGTCGTCGACACGCCTGTTACGTGTACCGAGTGACGTGAGTCAGCCTGCATATGACTCTCAAGCAGAGCTCATATATGCAGTATATTCATATGGTGATTAAGCATAAAATATTTCTTTTTCAGAAGGTTAGCCTTTCTTTGGACTCTCCAACAAGAGCAAATTATGACGCGTACACTTCTATGAGGTACAACATCGATATTCTAAATCACGATCAAGAAAAACTTACGTAATATAATTCCCTACATCAAAACGAGAAATATTTCGAACCTTCTCGCTTTGTATTGAGATACACTTCAACCGAACTGTCAACCGAATTCCACATTATGACTACATCGACAAATTGCCTTTCAAAGCATTTCAATGTGACTTTGTTATGAAGAACGGACAAATTATGCCAACGAGAAAAGCGCCAAATATTATTGCCAAAGTTCCGTTTTGGTCCTCCAGTTTTCTAATAGGCACCTCATAAATTGGAAAGGTAACGTTGAAGTTATCCCAATTGACGAGAGGGATTAAGTGCCATTCCAGATTTTTCCGTCATTAGAGGATCCACCGTCTCCCTATAGACCAAGTCCATGGTACTCCCCTGATAGGTAACGTTGTTGAGTGTAAAGGTAGCCGTAAGAGGTAAGGTAAAAACCCTGTTTGGACATTTTACGGTGCGGATCTCGTCCAATACTGAACCATTCTTTCTCTTCGGCAGGGCTCTGTTGCTGGCACTTCTGGGATTTGGATAAGAAGACTTTTCCTCG
>JAQFYP010002575.1:0-12441 GCA_034694865.1 Bilobella braunerae | reverse complement strand
GTCATTTTTCATGTTGTCATAGAATGATATCTTTGACCTTGACCTTTGACCCCCAAGGGGGTCACTTCCGGTCAAACAAAAACAAATTTGAACTGGGCCGGATCTCAAGGAACTCATCCGAAAACAGATTTGCGATACGTTTTTTAGTTCCCGAGATAATCGCGGTACTCGGACGAACAGACGAACGGACGGACCGACGGACAGACAAAACGAAACCATAAAGTAGCTTTCGTTTTGCTTCCGCTACTTAATAAATTAGTTTTCCTACAAGTATTATGTGTTTATTTCCAAGGAAATCGGAGCTGTACACGCCCAAAAGCACTGCTAGTAAGTTTCTTTGGATAAATTTTGTCAAATTCAAGCTAACTTAAGGTTATTGAATATTTTTTTTAAACTAATAAATTTACAATTGCTGTTTTTAGAAATTTGACAAATTTTAACAATGATAACACAATGGGCATCGATATGAATAGCAAATTTAGATGAAACCACCTATTAGAATCCAGATCAATTTATCAAAAAAAAAGAAGATTTTCAGTCAAAATGAAAGTAAAACCTTATTATGGTTTTGATACTATGTGGTTTCAAAAAGATAAAAAATAAACAGCGCCGGTTTCAGATATCGCGTTCCGAAATTTCGGGCCAAGGCAGATTTTACTACCAATTTTTATTTATTATTGGGTTCCTATTTTTCAAGTTTTTTGCTAGTAATAGGGAATATTTTTAGTTTTGGGAATGGATTGCATATTGGAGATTGGAGATACACTTACCAAGCAAACCAATTTTGAAACATATTTCTTGGGATATAGAGAATCTGTAAAAAAGGCAAACAAACCAACTTTTCAAAAATTTGTTATTGCCCAATAAAAAGCTTAAAATATAATATTAATTTCGATACCACAAATAAGCTTCTATTTTTTTGTTTTCTAAATCTAATAATTATAGACAGATTGAAGTGAAAATGTTTTGAAGTTATTGCCACAATTTTTTTTTATTATTTGTATACAAATAAAAAATAAATCAGTAAAAGTTCTCATCCCACTTTAAATAATCATGTTGAAGGAACTCTTGCTAAACAATCTCATGCTTTAAAATTTGTGATTTGGCAAAAAATCTCGAAACCAAAAATAAAAGTGTTTTAAAAAGTTAACAATATTGAACATTATCTAGAAAAATGATTAATATACCCTTCGTTTTCACCTTGCATTGCAGATACACTTCTTATAATATTAGCATTCGAGATGAAAATAGAGTTTATAGAAACAAGCCCTAAAATGATGCACATCTTGTAAAATATCGAAATTTAATATTGAAATATTTTCAAAACGTATTCACAAACAATATCTGATCTGCTGAACAATCCGCATTTTAAATAGAGAAATAGGGTTTGTCAAATACATTCTATGGTACGACAGATTACTATGTTGCTTTTATGCTTAAATTCGACTATGCGTCAAATAACTTTCGAGAACCTGAAATGACATTTTGCGTTGTGTCCTAATTTTAATCATGATGCGGCGTTCGCTGGATACATTGTCTTCGGCCGGCATATCTCCATCACTTTGGACATGTGAAACGGGGCATTGCTATTTACACAATTGTGTCCATGGTATTCTGTTAAGCCATACCAATAATGGCTCAATTATATCAAAACATAACGAGGAAACTTAACTTAAAAGAACCTTTTTAGATCTATATAAATTTAATGAGAATAAAATTGTTAGTTGTAGATAAAGGAGCTCTATTTGACATCGATATAGTTACATATACAAATGAGGTTAGTTTTTGTAGTTATCTTGGGCCCTATGTATTATTGCCTCAATTCTGTATCCTCCGATTGTGCAACCTAATCATAATCAAGAAGATACTGGTATTACGCATTGGCTACAATGGTTACACTCACCTAATTCTAAATTTACTCAATAGTAACTAAGATACCATTTTTTCGAGTGACAGTTACAATTACAATTTCATAATTTTTTGTTTCAAAGATTTTTTTGCAACTTTTGGAGAGTGAAGAAAATCGACAAGTAAGAGAAGCAATAACTCATTATCATTTATGTATGCAAAGGCATTACTTCTGAATTTCCACAATCTTATTGGGAAACCTATTGGAAGCTTCTATAGCCCCCGATTATGTTGTATTTTCACAGAGATAGCGGTATGTACAGTCAGAGGTAAGGCAATTTTTTAAGGCGTAAGCCAATAGCGAAGACTTTCTTGTGGCTGATCGGGAGATTTGAACCCCCGTTCTCAGGCTGGCTAGTTGAGAGGGACAGAAGCTATTAACGACTAGGCCAAAATCTGACTAAAGAAATGCAGCTACACTTGTTTACAAAGGAGAAAAGAAACTATTCAAGCCCATCAAGGCACGTTGCATTAGCAACAGAAAAGTAAACTAAAAGTTAAGAAATATTAGTTAATTATATACCAGATTTTTAGCTATTAATTTACATTTTCAATCTACTAATTAACTGAAAAATCATATTCCAAATTTCAAGTTGATTTTGTAATTTGACAAATGTATATAAAATGCTCGAGGAGAGTCACATTATAACAGTATCAACTTGTGCTTTTACCTTTTTAAATTTGTCTTTACGAATTGCGTTTTCAAGTGTTTGCTAAGTTGCCTAGAACGATATAAGTATTCTTGTTTCAATTTCTGTCTTAATGTTAAGGTTCTTCACCGTTGGTCACTGCTGGAGTGAGGTAAGTACGAATAATTTCCTATCAAATCAAAAACTTTATACTACGTTATTTTTTTTAATTAAATTTCTATTTTCCCTACAAAATACCGCAATTAGATTAATTTTTCACTCTTTTTCTACAAATCTGTACAATAAACCAATAGTTTACAATAAACCGTTGGAAACGCACGTAACCAAGTAGCGTATTGTACTCATATGAAGAAATGAAGGTCATTTGTTATATATGTGAAGGAGAAAGATAAATGGTCACTGGTATCATTCAAACTGTCATAACCTTTTGATATATATATATAAAGAGACAACTCTTGAAAAATCCGACTTTTTGGTTTCTGGGGTCAAGTTAGCTAGTGAAGAGAGACAGAAGCTCTTAACTCTAGACCATCTCTAGAATCTAATTAATTAAATATTGAATTTAGTAATCGTGATTACCTCAATATATGTTATAATTCAAGAAAATAATAATTTGATCTCTAAATTAGACACCAATGAAAGTCAGAATTCGTGGGTATAGAGGAGAATACAATGCATTAGTTGTACAGAGAAGAGAGCCGAAACAGTGGAATTTAGATGACAGAAGACAAATTCTTGGTAACGTAGTGTAAGTAGTGCATGTACTGTGCTAGAACAATATTTAACTAAATAATGAGGCATTCTTAAAATAGTAACATAAATTAAGTTGTTAGTAGTTATAGTAGCAAGTTATAGTAGTAAGTAGTTATATACGGGGAAACGGGCAGATGCGTAGATCCAATTGCGGAACCGCAAAAGCGTAAGTCCAAATGCGTAGTTGGCTAAAACCGTAGTGACCAAAAGCGTCGTGTCCAAAAGCGTAGTTATCCAAATACGTAGATGACCAAAAGCGTAGAAACCAAAAGTGTAGAGACCAAAAACGTAGCAAACAATAAATACAAATAAAAACCCTCAAATTAAATCAATTTGATTCAAAATTCAAGAATTACAATTTAATATGATTTAAACGAGTGCTTACATTCTGAGACTTATTTTTGCCAACCCAATTATAAACTTTAAAACGTATCAAATGGTGAAAATTTTACTTTGAAATATTAAAAAACTAAATTTAAATGTCGTTTAGGTATTACCTATTTGTATTTGTTATTTATATTTGTTAGTTTACAAGGTTTGATTCTTTATAATTGTATATTTAGTTTTATATTTATTAGGTTTATTTCCATCGGTGTGAGCCTAAAGGAAAGGTATAAATAAATCAAATAAGTATATATTTATTTAAATTATTAAAATTTACAAATTGAATTTTTTAAAAATGTTAAACCTGTATATTTAGGTTATTAATTAAGGTTTCACTCAATAGTATATATATATATTGTTATATATAGTTATAATATATAGTTACGTGAACAAGTCGATAAAATGTTTGAAATCAATTATTTTGCTGTTTTAAAGTTCTTAATTGGGTGTTTGAAAAATCCCCTCAGAAAGTTGGCATTTGTTCAGACTAATTAAACTATAATTAATAATTTTGAAACAATTAAAACATTTTTTAAATTTCTAGTTCAATTCAAATAATTTATTTATATTTATAATTCGCTACGCTTTTGGTTACTACGCTTTTGTTTTCTACGCTTTTGGTCAACTACGCATTTAGATAACTACGCTTTTAGTCACGACGCTGTTGGCCACTACGCTTATGGGCAACTACGTTTTTGGACCTACGCTTTTGCGACTACGCATTTTGATCTACGCATCGGTCCGCGAGCTTAGCTACACTTGCCTTTTAAATCTAAGTGTAAGCAAGTACCTGTATAAAACATTTTTCAAGCAAACAAATAAAAATAGTGGTCAAACTTACAAAAAGGCAAAGTGATTGTTTTTTTTTTCAAAATTAAAATTTAGCTTGTATTGTGGGCAGACTCGAGTAGTTTTCCTTGGACTCGAGTCTCGAATCTAGCCGAGCCTGATGGCCCGAGACTCGAGTCCAGACTCCAGTCCCATTCTAAACCTAAACCTAATAGTAAAATACACTAATTCAAGTAACATCTTTTGTAAAATTAGATGCATATAGTTAAGTAACATGTGGAAACATTATCTGATGATAAACTTCTTAAAAAAAATAATTTTTGTTCAATAATTTGTACAATTTAACATTGTTATTTAAACTCCATCAGCATTCAAATCAGTTGTAATGGTTAGTTTAGTGGGAAAATGTTAAAATTACTAACTTACTGAAATTAGATAAATGTTTAAAATGAATCTCTTACACTTCCAGCTTTGCTACATGTTATTGCATTAAAACTTTTGAAAAAATTTATCTTGTTCTTACATAAAAGTTTAAAGGATTAATCAAATCGTTATAATTTAATTGTAAAAAAAAATTATCTTAAAATATTGATTTAAAAAAAATAAACCGTGGTAAAACGGTCAACAAGTAGCGTAAGTAGGAAAGTTAGCATTAGACACATTAAAATCATTAGACTAGAAAACAGAAGTTAAAATTTTCGGAGGTCAAGGGCTATTTCCGGGTGAAAAGGGCTCTGGAGTCATTCAAATCATCATAACTTTTCGTTTCAATCAAAAGTGGGGTTTTTCCTTGAAAGGTCATTTTGAGGTCAAGGGGTCATTTCTGGGTCAAGGGATGCTCTGGGGCCATTCAAACCATCATAACTTTTCGTTTCATGCAAAAGTACAATTTGACCTTGAAAAGTCATTTTGAGGTGAAGGGGTTTGGTGGGTCATTGGGGGTCACAGAAAAAAGTGTCCTAAACAAATGTTGTTTAGCATTTTAAGACGAACAACTTTGCTAGAGGTCATTTTTCATGTTGTCATAGAATAGTATCTTTGACCTTGAACTTTGAACCCCAAGGGGGTCACTTCTGGTCAAACTGAAATAAACTTGATCTGCGCGGGAACTCAAGGAACTCATATCTGTAAACAGATTTGAAACATCTGGAGTAGTTTCTGAAAAAATCGTAAGGGTCAGACGGACGGACGGTAGGACAGAAATGACGAAAACATAAGTAGCATTTGCTTCGCTTCCGCTACTAATAAAAGCAACTGAATTATAGGATTTATCAGCCTTAATTTTTGTTAAGTTCTAAGAATTGAACTCGAGTATCTTGTGAGAAAGATTCGAGTCTCCAGTCCCCAAAAATACTTGGACTTCGAGTCCGAGTCTGCAGTCGAGTCTGCGACCTCTAATTGTGAGCTGCCAAAATGCTAAACATAGTGAAAGTATATAATATTAGCATTGATGCTGTCCGTGATTTACTTCTGGATCCCACTTATTGTAAGTCCCACTTGTTTAAGAACGGTCTTCTAATTCTATAAGTGACAGGTACGAGGAGCTGCAAGTATATGAATTAAACCTAGCCACGCTGCGAACGAAGTTAAATGCAGCATTCCGACTACAGTCAGATATAATTATTAGGGAGGTTCACTGTGATGATGAAAATGGAAACAAAGTATATAATTATACAAGCTTAAAACTTTCGGTACCAGTCACAGAAGACAACAAACATACAAAGTTCGGCAAGTTGCACAAATATATTTCAAATGAACTCAGCCCCCACTTTGAATTTTACTATTCTGATTATGCAATAAATCTGGAGCCTATACCTGAGAGTAGCAGCAAAGGGAAAGAAAAATTACCGGCGATGTTGGAGATTAGTGACGCAATTCCAGCAGAAGATATCGAATCAAAAGCGACGAAATCAGAACCTGACGAAATGCTTGAAAGTAATGAATAGCGGCATTTTGTAGCGCCCAAACGTGTTTTTTTATTCAACATCTGCGTACACTCTTTCTGCCAAGCATTAAAATATATTAAAGTTAAAGATTTCAAACTTGTAAAAATGCCTTCATATATTTTTCTCGTCACTTATTTCAAAGATTGTGGTACCTCTAACCCAGACCTTGGTACAACTGCATACAATTTTAAAAAATGTAAAAATTTACAATGCAGAAATGTTATGTTTACTAAGCACTGAAATATATTAACTAACTATTATAACTATAACTTACTATTTAATCTAATACAGCTCACCTGCACATCTAGGCCTTTAAATTTGTGATTGATTATCGTTTCTTTAACATCTAGTTGCATATAAATCCTTGATTTCTTACATCAAACCAAAGTTTTTCGAAATTATAAAATAAATTACCTCATTCAAATTTTAATTTCTTTCCAAATAAACATCAAAAAACCAACTTGTGTGAGATTTGAAAACTAAGATCAAATTGGCTATATTCTATTTTCTCCAGTGCTTTTTTTTTTACAGTATCCGTGTACTTTGTTTACTGGTGAACTTAAATCAAATCCTTTAAAATTTTATATTTGGATCTGAAAATGTTAAATAGGTACCTCATTGTTATTATGAAATAAAACTTGCAGTCGTTTTAGTATTCCACATTTGTTTTTCTGACACTGCTAGTTTTTGACAAATAATTCCTTGTCAAAAAGAAATTTCGAGTACAAAATTTCCAAATTAAACACTAATTTACGTGCTAGAGGTGTATCACAGCTTCTGGAAACTCGTGGGTGCTACTGCTAAGCTTTGCCTTTCAGTAGAATTTGATAATTTAAAAATATTTTGACAACATTTAGAGCATTACAGCATGAGGTTTAAGTAAATTGCTTCTATAATAAATTTGGGCAAATTTTGCATACCTCTAAAATAGTTACTAATTTGTCATTGAAAGTAAAACTCCGCATTTCATACACTTAAATCTTAACTGTAAGTCAATGTCGACAGAAAGGTCAATTATTATTATGGAAATTGGCGTCTGAAATTAAACTTTCAAATCAAGAGTGGTTATTATAGGTTTTTGTTAATACTGACGTTTCGTGTTAGGAGTAATTAATCTGAAACTTCATATTGACCTTCAATGCTAACAAAAATACCGACGTATTTGGATTAAACATTTAAATACTTTGGACAAAAAATTCTGCCAAGTGCACTTGTATTCGACAATATTGTATTATTCTTTATCAAAACATTTATTAAATTGCTACAAATAAATTACAAGAATCTGCAATCAAAGTTTATTGCAAGTGAGTATTTGTGTAATCATAATCAAACAGGTCTTTAAGTTGTTAAGGAAGTAATTGCTAATTGTTGACAAAATTTATGCTTGTTTGACACAAAATGCAACAAAGTTTTGCTGCAATAAATTGCAAGTTACAGAAGCTTACACAATTTTAAGAAAAAAAAAGTTTTTCGTTCTAATTCTTTACACCGCTTAAGTTTTTTAAATAGCGCAGTGGTTTAAATTAGAACTAATTGCTACTTTATTTTATATATATTATTTAGTATTATTACAATAGAAACAATTTCTGAGAAGGTTAGTTTTTTCATATTATCTAAACTTGATTTGATATTTCTTCTTTTTAGTTTCATGAAAGGTTCACAATTTAGTAGGTTGAATTTCGTGTTGAATTTTTTTCTTATTAAATAAAAAGACAGGCAAAGTTGAAACAGGATTTTTGTTTGCAAAAGGCAAGTGGTTATTAAGTGGTTCATAGTGTAAAGGCATTTTCCCTTAATTGTTAGCATCTTAAGTGTTGTCATAGTCTAATGACCAGTAAATTAAGTGTTCACAAGGACGTGAAATCCCAAATTGGTCTTCACACTCCGGTTCAACAACAAGTTTCGCACTGACTCAAATTTCATTTAAACAGAGAGGGCATACTTTGTGTCTTCATTTCATTCATTATCTTTTCTTATAGCATACTTTATCACCATTGCACGAATTAGGATTGCAAATATTATTGTTGGGAACTCAGACCATTGCAATTATGAAATTTAAAAATCGCAATTTATTAACCAATTCATCTGCAAAATGGGACCATAAGTAGGTATACTACTTAATTTATTTGGTCGGTTGTTTTCTAATGATGCATACCAATAGAGGTGGAAGAAAGTAGAATATTTTAATTGAGTAGGGAACGCTGAAAAATTGATGCCCGACTAGGAGTGGAAAATTTGTGTAGGATGCGTAACTTATAGAGAGACCATTTAACGGAAACAATTGCCATCTGAAGAAGTTTTTGCAGCTCCAAAAAAAAGGGAAAAAAGATTTGTATGCAGTGAGACGTGAACTTTTGAAGGAAGTTCACTTGATTTGCTTTTGACCGTTGTAATCTAACACTTACTTAAAGAGTTAAGTAAAGAGAGATCAAGACTCTAATGGATTGTCTCTAAGCCAAGTTTATGCATCATCTTATTTCAGATAATTGTCCAGAAAAAATACCAAAATTATACTGAATGACGTATACCTTTTGATTGGTGTTGTTATTACATCGTTAGAATGGACGATAGTTCGGTGCGAGTTGCCGTAAGGTAAGTAATATAACATTTTTTGTAGTAATCATATTAACATAGTTTGTAAAATTTCATTAACCCACATTTTACGTTACTTTGAGCAAATTGCTTTGTTTCCATGTTTACATTTGGTTATGCATTAGGATTCGACCACGGGTACCAAGGGAAACTATCGATGGATGTCAAATTTGTACCACGGTTACCCCTGGGGTACCCCAGATTTGGATGGGTGGTAACCATGGTTTCACATTTGATTACGTGCTGGACAGTGACATTTCCCAGGAGGAAGTATTCCCTATCGTCCAAGAACTTGTGGACGGATGTTTGGATGGTTATAACGCTACGATTTTGGCGTACGGGCAAGTAAGGGTTGATTTTTAGTTAACAATGCATGCACGTAATTGAGTTTTTATTACGTTGTAGCAATTGGATTATAACTACTAGCTGGTACACCATAAATGAAACAAACAAAAACAGGCTCTCATATGTAGTTTGATACGTTAACAATAAAGGATTAATTGGTTGGCTTAAATTAAGGACAACAATCCATGCAGCCTATATTCTTCCGAAAAGTTAAGACTTAGGTTTGTCATATGTATTCAATAATTTCTAAAATATGTTTGGGCTTAAGTGTATTTTTGCAATTAAATTTGGAACACACTCAACCCAAGTTTCGATAATTTCAAAATCACACAATTTAATATGTCCAGGTAACAGTCTATTCACCTATTAGAACAAATAATAATACTTTGATGATAATTAAATTTCAAAAATCTTTTCTGATTCAATAAGTTTAAACAATGAAGCATTTACATTTCTTGAATTTAGTCATAATAGCTCATACGCTTTCCAAAAAAAACTAATTGCCATGGTTCAAATACTGTGTCACTATGCGAAAAATTGATGCAAGGCGTCTGTTATACAAGCACTTAGAAAATCTATAGTAAAAATTAAGTATTTCGATATAGAAATAACAAAATACGGAATTGCTATTTTGAATTGTATAAATTTTTTTTTAGACAGGATCTGGGAAAACATACACAATGGGAACGGGGTTTGATACAGAACACTTGTCCTTCAGTGAAGTGGCCCCTTCACAGGGGATCATTCCTCGTGCTGTGCATCACCTGTTTACAGAAATCAGCAGGAAGAGGCAAGAGGCTATGGATAGGCAGGAGTCACCGCCTGAGTTCACTGTAAAAGCACAATTTGTTGAGTTACACAACGAAGAAATTAATGATCTAATAGCCTCGGATTTAAAGGTAAATTTGCTTTAACGCAAATTAAAACTGCAGGGTTCAAATTTTACAAATATATTTCAGTTCGTGCGATTCTACAATTCCATTCAACTAATAACTAGACGACCATTTTAAGAAATACGACTTGAATTAATAGTGATAAAGATTTTCTTGATACATTATCATGTGTTTTCCAGTTCCAACTTCCAATAGTCTAACCAAGACGTGACACACTCGATGCAAATGCAAAATTCGACAAAATCTATAAAACTATACAAAGTGTTAAAAATCAGGATTAATTTACGCTTCGACACGAACTTTAAAGTGTGTTACAAACCTTATATGGTAATAAGGTTAAACAGTTTGTTTTCCAATTCTTAAACATGTGCCAAACGCACACCAAATTGTAAAATTATGTGTAATTAAGGTTTTGTCATATTCTGCGTAGGACTTTGTATAGGCAGTCAATTATCAATGCATTTATCTTCAAAAGCTCTTCCTCACACTTTATTAATGATCTATTAGTTAAATAAGCGGTTAATTCCGCTTCTACTTTTTTCATCAAAATTATAAAGAATGCTATTACTGGTAGTCCACAACAATTTGAAATCAAGAAAAGTCATTGAAAAATCCAAAATATTTCTTCCAATGTTGTCTTGCTAATAACAAATTTGAATGTTTATGTGCCCAACAATAGAAATGTGCACAAAAAGTCCTTATGGATTTCCAACGTTGAAACGTTGCAACTTTTAGCTATAACAATACCGCTTTTATATCGACTAAATCCTTGGAATAGTAGCGCTTAACTCAAATTTTTTAAAATATATCATTGGAATTAACAATACCTGAAATATTAAAATATAAAATTCAAATCGATGTTTCATGTATCATGCAGGTGTATCGACAAGGCAAAAGTGCAATTAAGATTCGTGAGGATCCTTCAGGGCTAATTTCTATGCTTGGCATTGAAACGAAGTCAGTGAACTCTGCCGCAGATACAATGGCATGTCTACGGGACGGCGCCCTAGTTCGCTCAACAGCATCCACAAACATGAATGATAGCTCAAGCAGGTCACATGCAATTTTTACGTTGCATATCTACCAACAACGGATTGTTAAAGCTGATGAAATGGTAATTCCCTTTCAAAAATATTTAGAACTCGACATCAGGGATATGAGTCTAATTTCATCGAAATGAAAATGTTTTAAATTAGTAAATATTTTCTTTTCAGAATGACGAAGTTTCCAATGGTCCTGAATTTGAAACTCTGTCAGCCAAGTTCCATTTTGTGGATCTAGCAGGCTCTGAACGGCTCAAGCGCACCGGAGCAGTCGGTGAACGGGCTAAGGAAGGCATTTCAATTAACTGCGGTCTACTTGCCCTTGGCAATGTCATTTCCGCCCTTGGGGACAAGGCAATGAAGGCGTCTCACATTCCATATAGAAATTCCAAATTGACCCGCCTTCTGCAGGATTCTCTTGGTGGGAATTCTCGAACGATCATGATTGCATGTATTTCACCCTGCGACAGAGACTTTGTGGAGACGCTCAATACGCTCAAGTACGCCAATCGTACCCGGAATATCAAAAACAAGGTTACTGTTAACCAAGACAAGAGCTCAAGAATTATTGCCAATCTCAAGCAAGAGCTGCTCCGACTTGAAGAGGAATTGCAAGCGTACAAACAGGTATGATTGTTAAATTTATTTCCAAAAAGTAGGTATTTAAACATAAATTTAATACTTAAAAAACAATTGTAATGATTTTTGAAGCCTAAATCCGTCAAAACACGGATTATAAGGTGAACAGTAAAATTTCAAAAACAATGGACATTTGATCTACATAAATGAATACATTTTATTTGATATATGGTGAACCAAAGATCAACATTATGCCTGCGTTTGATTATCCGTCTCATATTTATATTATATTTATAACTACGTATAACCAAACTAATTCCTCTAAATACTCGTTGCAATTTGTGTGTTAATGTTATGGGTAAATCATATATTCTCTAACCTTTAATATAATTTTTTGACACTTTTACAGGGGCGAATTACTGGAAACGGGGTAGTGATAGAAAGTGACTTGTACCAAGAGAACCTGATGCTCTCGTCAGAGTTAGAAAGGCTGAGAAGTCGTGTCAAAATTTTGCAGGAGTCACTCGATCGTGTTACTGCTTCAAATGCGGCCCTTTTG
>JAQFYP010002574.1:0-12444 GCA_034694865.1 Bilobella braunerae | reverse complement strand
ACATCAAAATATAAAACAATGACTAATTGGAAATGAACATTCTTCTTTAAACGCAAAGGATAATTAATTATTTTTTTAAAAACACTTTTTGAATCTCAAAACTACTCAAGTGTTTTGATTTTTCCAGTAAACGTTCCAGCTTCTCCATGTTGTCTTTCGATTCTAAAATTCTAACTTTTGTATCGTTCTGTCAGCGCTTGAACGTTTTTTAAAGAGTAATAGTTTTTTTTTTGCACCAAATCCTTTTGAAACAAGTTTCAACTTGTTACAAAAGCTTGTATTAAAAAAAAACTTATTTAATTAATAATAAAGCTTATTTAAAAAAAAAGCTTTTTGAAAATAAAAAAAAAATGCTCTTATTTCAAAACAGTCCTCTGTTCCTACCTGAAAGTGTTTTTTTAAACAAAGCGAAAACTTTTGTCTTTTTTTAGCGACCAATTTCGCTTGAAATTGGTCACTTTTTTTTCTGTTCTAGCTGTCAATGGCGATAGTCAAATATACGGTAGTAGTAGGCCTCCAACCTGAGCTTGATTAATTAATTATAATTAACTGTAATTAGACAAAAGACAAATTATGTTAAGTCTAGCGGTTTCTTCTGAAAATGATTTTTGAAATTCTGAACACGCATCCAACAATTTAAACATCTGGTTTTCACCGTGTGTTTTAAAAGCGTATTTTTTTATTTAACTTGAAAAAAAATTGAAATAACTGGTGAAAGTTTTTCAAAATAGTGAGAAATACAGGAAATCTTATAAATCTTGCCTAAAAAAAAAAGTAAGAAAAGTATAAACGACGAAACTTGGACACTTTGTTCCAAATCCTTTTGTTGTCAAAACGAGGGAAAAAAAGGACGTCGAGTAAAATTCATTAATTCAAAATTCGTTTCCAGCTTACTTAAAAAATACTCTGTCCTTTTTTTTTGTGTAAAACATCGCAATGCCGGGTGAAAGTTTTTGGGAAAGAATGATTTACTTTTGGTTTCTAGAATTGTATTCGAATTTCTGTTTGATCACTACTTAAATGCCACTGCACAGAATTTTCAACAAAGCGCAGCTCACTCAGAACTTTTTTTACAGGTTTGAACCATCGGAACATTTAAAGACTTTTTCAACATTTCAACCATTTTTCATTTCTAAAAAGTGTAATATTTCTTAAATTTTAATTTAATTTTTAATTTTTAAAATAAGGAGCTCACCTAAAGCAAAGTGAGAAAATGAAGCGGAGCTGTTAGCAATTCTACGGAAAACGACGGAGAAAAGTACAGAGGGAATTATGTGGTTGCGCAAAACGTAAAGAGAAGAAGCAGCAATGCTGGAAACGAGCGGATAAGCACAAATCAATGGACATACAAAACTGCTTGATTACATGAGCACGAAAAACAGAGAAAGTATCTGGAATGGAAAGTAGCAAAGAAAGGAAAAGAATTTTAAAATTTAAGAAAAAAATCGTTTTTTTTTAAATTGTTCAAACACTTGGACATAAATTGGTATTTTTTTTTATTTTCGGACAGTAGAATACTTTTAGTTCCGTATTACAAAATTGGTTCATTTTTATTTCGATTCACGTAGCTGGCAAATACTCGTTCAAAATTTTCGAAATTGTACACAATTTTAAAAACAAAAAACTTTCAAGCCTTTTCAAAATCAAGCCTTTTTTATCGCTTTTTTTTCATCTTATCGCAGATGTTTGTTTGTAAAGGTTACTTGGAAAAGAGGTTCTGAATTTTGTTTATTTCTTTTTCACGCCACTTGAAAAATATACCAGATTTCGAGCTGCAACAAGCAGAACGCTAGTTATGTAGTAATTTCCATATTATTTTTGAAGGTGTATATTTAAAGAAGTATATCGACATTTACATAAAAAATTAGATTTTTTTTCAGAGTTGTGTTGAAACAATTTCTAAAATTCCGAAAGAAGTGGATTGCAATACAATTTACTTGGCGTAGAACTAGCGATAAAAAATGTACGGATTTGCGCTCCAAATTCATTTTGTATTAAATTCAAACAGCGACAACGCTCAAGTTTGGGAGCTTTTAGGTAATTGCTCATCTCAAATTGCACATCTTGAATTGCACATTTTGAAAAAGAGTCAATTTCTGGAATTTCAAAACATTCAAAAACCGCACATTGAAATTTAAAATCGTCTAACCTCCACCCTCTCAGTATCGAACGAAGGGAATTTGTTCATTTTGTATTTGAACATGATTGAGGAAATTTTTGAAAAAGCAGAAATTTGAGGAAACCGGAAAGTTTTCTCACAAAATAGACCTATCGCGCATAAGGTCAATTTCACCACGACCAGCCTTCAGGGCTGTATCTCATTTTTCAGAGTCGAGTCCTACGTATTATGTATTAGTATCTAGCACGATTGAGTAAGAGCAAAACAATTTTAAATATTCAGTTAATTAGTTAATTTTGACAGGATTTTACTAATTAATTATGTAGTTAAATTTGAATTTTAACCTAGTTTTTAGAAAACCATGTCACTATGATTCGGACAAGGAGCCAAGTTATGGAAAGCTTCGTCAGAAAGTGCACTTAAATTGAATTGATTCAAATTAAATTGGATTTTGAAAGCTTAATTTTTACGTAAAATTAACAGCTTCCAAATAACAATAGAATCGGAATAATTGAAATGATAATCCAAACAAAAGGCCGTGAGGTTCAGTTGGTTAGGACGTTAGTTACTTACCACTGGCTTCTTGGGATCGAATCTTGAACCGCCCAACAAAAAAGTGTCATCAAAACAATCGCAATCACAATAACAATCATCAAAACAAGTTTGAGTTATGAAAAAAAAAGAGTTTTTTTTATTGTATTTTTACAATTTGAGTCAGAAATACAGTTCAAATAGAAATACAAATTTAGTTCAAATACATAAGCAACAATTGACTCTGAGAAAACAAACATTTAAAAAACGGAGTGAAAACACTTGTTCTAAATTCTTAATACAATCAACACACTTTTCAACTTTTAGACATCAAAAAAGTTTCAGTTAGTCATCTAGAGCAATGATTATACACTAAATATATTTTTTTAAAACATTAATTGGCGCTGTAGTAATAATTAGTATTGTGCTGTGATTTACAAATTTTAGCTATAGAGTGTCCTTATTAGAAATTACTTAAATTTCACACCCAATTTTTAAAATTATTTTCTTTTTAATTTAGTTCTAAAAATGGAATTTGGCATAATAATTATTTTGCAACCATTTTGACTAGCAAAGTTCTTCAAATTATATCTTTAAGAAGATTTCTAAAAATGTTCAATTCAAAATAAAAAGTTAAAACTTAAGTATAAAGTACTAAATTGCATAGCATATTCAAGTAATTATTTAATTAACTGCTAAATTTAGGTAATTTAATGACCTAATTAAAACTAATTCACTTTGTATTTTCCTTTTTCTCTCTCAAAACAATTTGCATGCTTTTGCCTCAATTGCAATCGCCTGTCTCATTCCAGGAGCATTTTAGGCACTTAAGCACCCTTAATTAAAAATGACAGCGCGGGAGAAATACTTGTAATTTGTACCGTGCGTTTCAGAACGATTGTGATAACTGATAATGAAGATATTAAGCGAAGTTAGAAATGTGTGAAAAAGGGCTCTTTTACTTCATTAAAATTCTCCCTTGAAGACATAAAGCTAAATATTACAATCGTCTAATTGCAGACTTTCCTTTATATTCTATACTTCACAAATAGACAACTTAATTTTGAACAATTAAAGTATCAATTTCTCTGAAACGCACGGTACATAACTTCAAAAATAGTCAAGTCAAGATGGCAAAATTAAATAAATTTTTAAGTTACATTAGGTGATGCAATTTTTAATATGTAATACATGCATTACGTTATTAACTATTTTGAAAAAGAAATCGAAAGAATATGAGTACTTGATTTAAAAAGAATCATCAAATCAAATTTCCAAATTTTCAAAAATATTTTGACGCCATATAATCTGTTTTCTAAAATGAATGACTATGAATGGTAGAAAAAAACTTTTGAATGATTTTCAAAATTTTGAATTTATTTCTGAAATTTTTTTTATTACATAATTAAAAAAACAAAGCAAAATTTTTTTTGAATTGATTCCGTGATTAAACAAGTAATTTAAATCGTCAATTTTAACCTGGTTTTATTTTAAAATCAAAAAATCAAATCAGTTAATCAAAACATTTATTCAAAATGCATCCAAAATATTGAAAAATTGGTTTTTTTTTTGTTAGTTTTCAGAAGTGTTTTCACATTACGGAGAGATAAAGAGAGTTTCAGAAGTGTTACGGCGTTTGAAAAAACTGGAAATGGTTTTTTCAAATTTAAAAATTTGTCAAAATTTAAAAGAAATGAATGGAGAAAGGGGAAGGATATTATTATGGAAATAATAACACTAATTTAAAAACACTAGTTTGCAGCAATTAAAAAAAGCTCTGTATTTTTCTCGGTTTAACACACCTCAATTACTGATGAAAGTTTTTTTAGAATATATTTTTTTTTTACTTTTGCATCCTAAGCATTGTATCGGAATTTGTGTTTGATCAATTGCACCACTTAAATTCCAACACACAAAATTTTCAACAAAGCACAGCTCCCTCATAGCGTTGAAACAGATTTCAATAACCCACTGCATCGTTCAGACCGAAGTTCTAAATCTTGTTCTAAGAAACTATTTTAAATCAAAACTTTTTTAAAACTTAACAAATAGGAGGGGTACGTAAAGCGGAGAAAGAGAACAAAGCGGAAGATAATTTTGAGCTGTTAGCTCGCGATGAATTCAACGAATTGCCGCGGCAGCTTCGCCTCATGGAAAACAACAAGAGAGTATACTTAAAGGAGTCAAATGGAGCTTTAAGTCATCAAAAGTAAAGTTATATTTAACTGTAATTACAATTAACTTAATTGTATTTAACTAATAAGCCCAATTAAAATTCCAGGCACCTTCTCGAGACGCCAAAATTGGAGAAAGTTGAGCTTGAAGCAGAAGGAATTGCACACTTCCAACAGTGCGCAGGACGGCGCCCTCTACGCTAAAATTGCCAATTCTGCTCAAACCTACCAAAAGTTTATTGACAATTACGAGGAGCACACGTTAATTGCAATTAAAGTTAAAGGCAAATTAAAAGATGCATCTGAGCGTGTAGAGGATTTGCTACTCTGCGCACTGGAGAAAGAGAAGGAGGAATCGCCAATTCCGCAATTGAGACATCGAATTGCAATTGTCAAGCGGAAGTTGGAAACGGTGGAAACTCAATTATTCTAATTTTTAATTGTTGGTTAAAGTTAACTAATGTTTCATTTTAATTGGTTTCTTTTACGTTACCGGGAAATTTATTCGATTGTTGCCGAAAACGCACAGTCGCGGCAATGCGTCAACGAAATTTTACAAGAAAACATCGGTATTTGGCCAAATGCGGAGAATTGAAAGCGGAAGTGGAAAAAGGAAGGTTTTACTCTCTGCCCTTTTTGATCAGGCCACATTCGTATATGATCAAAGGTTAGATATACAGTGTACAGAGCCTTTCCAAAGCTCTGAATTCAAATAATTTCCAAAAATTTGAATGCATTGTCTAAACGATATTTTACGTTTTCTAAAAAAAAATCGATAAATTTTTAGGAAATTTTAAAGAAGCGCCGGAAATTCTAAAAATTTTAATTCTCGGAAAAATTGTCTTAAAAGTGTTTTCGATTCTCTAAAAATCCCTCGATTTTCTAATTCTTTCATAATTTTCTAAAATCGAGTGGTTTTGCCCACAATTTCAAGAGACAGAGAGCCTTTCGAACTCTCCGAAATCAGAAAATCTCCAACAGGTTTTTTTTTAAACACAAAAGATTTTTCCAAAATAACACTTCAATTAATTTTTAAGTGTTTTAAATTTTCTTTTTTTTTAAGATTCTCTAAATTTTTCAATATTTTAGAGAAGGAGCCTTTTGGAAGACGTTGACCATTTTGGAAAGAATTGCAAAAGAGAAAGAGCAGCATTTGTTGGAAATGAGCAAATTAACGAGAATTAATCGACATGAGCAAAAACTGCTTGATTTCATGAGCACAGAAAAAGGGAACGGATGTTTTTGGAGAGTAGCAAAGATAGAACAAGCATTTTAAAAATTTTATAGAGGGACAATTTTTATTTTTAAAAAGTGCGAATCAATGAACTTAACAAAGAGGTACGAGGTCATACGTCAATTATGCAAACTTTTGTGTAAAAAAGCTGGAAGCCCTTCAAGGCACCGTCGGAGAACTTCGCGACAGGATTCGCCAACCAAAAACAAAATAATTCTAACGCTCCTGGTAAGTGATATGGTGATTTGTACAGAGCCTTTTTTAAACACGTTATAAACCAAAGTTCAGTGAATTTCTTCCAACTCTATTGGTTGATCAATTGGACGTCATTTTGTAAAATACTGGTAATTTCCGACGGAAGAAAAATTGTAGAAGTTGTTGTTTTTGCTGTTAAACTCGCATATTGCAGAACTTTTTTTTTGTAGAATTTTTTGTTGGATTTTCAAAAGTTTACAAAATTTTTGGAGATGATTTTTACAGAGCATTTTTCTTCGATAGTTTTGAATAATTTACTTTAACTTAAACGCCAGTTTAAAAAAATATATAATTTTGTCCGCGTAATTCACTATTGTGTAGTTAGGCTAGGTTTTGCGAGGATTTTTGTGTGAAACGAGTCGGGTTTTTCATAATATTTTTCTTGATTCATTTCGAAATTTAAAAAAAAAACATTTTTTAAAATTCAATTTTCATTTTTTTTTCAGAATCGTGTTGAGAAAATTTAATTACAATTTAGCCGGAGTTGAAGGTGTCATGAAGAATGTGCTGATTTCCGCCTCAAATTTATTTGGCATCGCCTCAACTAGCGACAACGCTCAAATTTGGAAACTTTTAGGTAATTGCAATTGCACATCATAAATTTATAAACCAATTTTCAAATTTTCGAAACTTGAAAATATGTTTTAAAATTTAAATTTTCGATTTTCGATTTCTTAAATTTGCACTCTATCATGTCAGGATCCAATGAAGGGATTTCTGCTGAAAATCTCATCCTGTACTTGAATATCACTGAGGAGCGTTTCGAGGAAATTTTTCGAAAACCGGAAATTTGAAGAAAACGGAAATTTTTTAAGCGTAAGCTAACTGGACCTATCGCGCATGCGCTCTAAATTACCGCGGCGAGGGCTGGATCTCGATTTTCAACGTCGTGTCCTACGCTATTCCCGTCCACGATTGAGTAGGAACAAATCAAGTTTAATTGTTCGATAATTAGTTAAATGCGACAGTAATTTAGTAATTAATTAACTATTTGGTTAAGTTTAAATTTTACCTTTTTTTTTTCTTGAAGAAAACCGTGTCACTATGAAATTTTGGACAAGGAACCAAGCGCCAGGCCCATTTTGTATGCAAAGCTTCGTGAGAGAGTGAGAGACGCAAGTGCTACGACGCACTCTACCGGCTCAGAAGACAAGTCAGTGGTCTCTGCAATTAAAATTGTATTTAATCTTAATTAAATAATTGAACACTACATTGAACACATTAACTAATTATTAATTACGTGAACTTAATTGTACACTAGATTAATTGTTTTCATATTTCAAGTAATTGCGCGTTTAGTTCATTTGCGAAATTTAGCGTCCACTGCATTTTTCTTTCTATTTATTTGACTAAAAGTTTGAACTAGTATTCTCGACTAGAATTAGTTGTGTTAGTTTTAAATATTGGCAAAACTAATTATAATGTGTAATTACATAATTAATTAAGTAAATAGTCAACTACGTTACAATTTTAGAAAAGTGAATACTAAAAAAAACATCTGTGGCACAACTAATTATTTAGTTCTTTAGATTTTGTTGATCAACTAATTAATTAAAGTGTTAGTTTAACCTTAGTAAAATTAAGGTTAATGGACTTTTGATCGCTTAATTGTTCAAATCAGGGCAATTTTTCCCTACGCGACGTATTCGGGGAGGCGCAGTCTGAAATCACTCGGTTCACACTTCCTGTCGCATTTCCACCATTTGCTCAAATACCTCCACTTGTTCTTTAATTAGTTTACTCTGAAATTTAAATGATGAGAATTAAGTTGGTAATTAAGTTAATTACAATTAATTTCAACTAAATTACAATTTGTTTAATCGGGGCTCCGTGATTGCTAATTCCAGCATCTAAGAGTTTTGGCGCAGTTAAGTTTTGGAGCAAATGGCTTTTAAGTGTGCATGTACATTAAGCACAATTTTCCGCTTTAAATTCCAATTCCTCTACTTTCACCCCAAGCGTCCTATCCTAAAAACCAAGAAAAATACATGCATTTCTTAAAAACACTTTTTTTTAATAAAAACTAATTCTTAATAGTTTAGATAGTTCCAGTAAGCATTCCAGCTCCTCCATTTTGTCTTCCTAAAATTCGCTTCATGTAGGTCTCCCTCGGACTATGTAGGAATTTGAAGCAGGTAACTATGTCCGGGATAAAATCGAACTCATCACTGGAACCGTCCTGGACATATTCCAAGATTTTTTGATGCTGAATATCCTGGACAGGCACTTTAAACTAAAGCTTTAAAAACTTATTTTTTTAATTTAAAACAGTTTCTTTTTAAAAGGAAAGCTTGTTTTTAGAAAGCAAAAAGCCTTGTTTTAAAAGTCAGCAGTCATTACGAATGTGTGTTTCAAATAAAATGAAACTTTGGAAAACGATATTGTTTTTCCAAGTTTAAAATTTTGAGTCTATAGCTAACTTAAAAAAGGCTCTATTTTTTTTGAATTCATCGTAATGCCCGGTGAAAGTTTATGGAAAATGATTTTCTTTATTTTAGCATTCTAAACCTCGTAATAAAGTATCGGAGTTTGTTTGATCAGTACTTAAATTCCACTTGGCAGAATTTTCAACGAAATACAGCTAACTCAGAGCGTTTGAACAGATGTAATTTAGGGCCGTATCGTGTTTTGAAAATAACTTTTCTGCATTAACTTTATTTTAATATTATTTTAAAGCGATTTTGAAAACTCACAGATTAAACATACAGTGTACACAGCCTTTCAAAAGGACTGAAATTTGAGAAAATCTCCAAACCTCCAATTAATCGACATGAGCACAACTTTTTCCTACTGGGAAGTAATTGCGGCTTTGTAGTTGGAAATCGCCCGGTTTAAATAATGAAAGTTAAGTCAATGATTTTTTTTTAATTAATTGATTATTATTAATAATAACCCAATCACCATTAAGTACTATTTAAGTACTCACTTCCAATGAAAGTAGCTTGTTTAGTTTTTGCTCGCACTACATATTGCTCATACCAGCCTCCATAATTTTCGGCACAGCTACATTTTTGGTAGCAAATCGTCTTTAAGTGTCGTTTTTTTTAAGATTTGTTTGCAAGTTTGTGTTCAAAAAGGTAGTTTGGTCGTTGAATTACATTTAGAATTAATTAATAATTATTATAGTAAACAATTTTAATTGCGTAATTGTAATTACAAGGAGTAATACGTATACTACTGGTGAATGAATTAATTATGTATTTGTATCATGACTTATACTTTTTGACTTATTATTAGAATTGCATATTAAATTACGTCACTAAATAATTGTGTTAATTGGTAATTTACATGGTGAATGTTGATTGATTTCAATCGTTATGTTTTGTTTGTTTTTTGTTGTTGTTGTTTTTTCAATTTTTTTTTCATTCTACAGAGACTTTCAGAAGTGTGTCACATAATCGAGGGACATCATCGAGGTCTAGAATAATAAAACCAACAACAAATTAACACTGAATCAATTTAGCTTTTCAAATGCTAAACATTCGCTCCGTACTTTTTTGTCTATTGAGTTTTACTATGCGCAATGCATGTTTTTTAAAACAACATTTTTTTTTTTACTTTTTCCATTAAAGTCTTTCATCGGAATTTCTGTTTGAACAATGCAGTACTTCAACTCCACTAAACAAAATGTAAGTGAAAACTCTGCTATTGCAGATCTATTCACTAGGTTTTGCCGCCATTCCGTGTTGACCAAAGCTTTAAAAAAGTATGATTCAAATTCTAAACTTTTTAAATCAAAGCCTTTTCAAGAGATTCCAAAATGCTCTATTTTAAATGTTTTTTTATACTTATGTTTGGAAATTTCGAAACATATTGTCACGAGAACGACGTCAACGACCTCGCCGACGCCGTACCCGTGACATATTATGAGTTAGTAAGATGTACATTCATTCATGATTGTAGTTCGACGTTAGTTTTAGTAATTTAGTTCGTTACTTTCAAATTTTAAAATATGTTCGAAATTTGAAATTTTCTAAACTCTATCTTCTCAGGTTCGAATGGAGGAGTTTCAGGAAACTTCCTTTTGTATTTGAACGTCATCATTGAGGAGCGTTTTGAGGGAATTTTTAAAATTGTTTTTGTTTTAATTTTTTTAAATTGTAATTAAATTTGAAATTTAACTTCTTTTTTTTTATAAAGAAAATCATGTGACTAAATTTTATTTAAAAAATAAAAACTAATAAGCTAATTAGAATAACTGAACTTATTTGTGGTTACTTTTAAGTGTTGAATATGTAATTACACAATTAACAGAGTTGGAGGGGTTTAACAGCATTTTGGAGGTGTGCTCGAACGCGAAGCCATGCCAGGCGGGTGTGATGTCTTCACCATTCTTTTTTAAGTTTAACAAACAAAATTTGTTCCAAACTTGATTTTTTTTTAATTGCAATTTTTTGAACATTTTTTGAAAAAAGTGAATAGCCAATTGGGATGATTTGACTCTGTCTCATCTCTCAAGCAACTGAAAGAGTAATTTTATCCAACAAAGTTAAAAAATGACGAATGTCAAATTATCTCACCTGGAATTTACCCGTTGTACAGTGCATTTTTAAATATTTCACACAATGACTCAAGTGAAAGAACCAGGATGCGGCAAGATCTAAGACAAGTTTTAGAACACGCGTATTTACCGCTTGTCATTTAATTGTCATCAAAGTTTGACATATTTTTCATTTATGGGGGGAAAACCACATGGCTTCTCGTTACAATTGCGTTATATTTTCTGCTTGGGAAATTAATCAAGGGAGCTGTCACAGGGTCCTTAAGTGGCCCAGGGCCCTTGGGGTTTCAATTTAAGGGCTACAATGATGCAAGGGGCCGATAAGAGTTGGACACGGTTAAGCGGAACGTGTCTCCAAGTCACTTGAAGATGGTGGCATGGTGAAGGTGACATGAGGTGACAAGTGGTCCCTTACCTTGAACCTGTCCACGATTGGTGGAGGATCACTTGCCACTGGACAGGTGACACGGAATTTCTTAAGATACTCTTATCATTTAAAAATTTTTTTAAATTTTTTTGATTTTGACAAGCCATTTGTCTTGTAAAATTATCAGCTTCGGAATAACAATAGAATCGGAATGATGGAAATAAATTTCAATAAAAATTCCAAACAGAAATTTCAATGTGAATCTCATGCAGCATCAACAAGGGCCGAAAAAAAGATGAATTATGGAAAAAGTGAAGTTTTGTTTCAATGTATATTTGTCAATTTGAGTCAAAATCCAGTTGCCAGTTCAAATACAAATACAAATTGAGTTCTAAAACTTCTATCTTAAGTGGGGAGCATGGCGTCTTCATTTCTACAGTTTTTTTTATTGTTTTTATTTGAGTTCTTTAAATTAAATGTTTTTTAAACAAAAGATATTCTAAATCCTAAACTCAAACTCAATAATTAAATTCAAGGTAAAGCTGTTAGGGTTTTCTTTGTAAAAAAGACTTTGACGTTTTTGATTATCTATTAAAAATTGCTTAGAAATGTTCTTGTTTGAAAAGGAATTTATGTGACAGCAGGGGTTAAATGAAGAAGATTAAGTAAAAACATTTTTTTAAACTTTGCTGTTATTTCTATTTTTCGGTTTAGAAAATTCATTTCAATATTTAAGCTTTGTTTTATTTTCAATTAAAATTTGGTATCTGCTCAACTTTTTCTTTTGAAATTGTGAAATTAGGCTAGCTAGAAGACACAACCCTGAAGTTTTTGTTTAAATAAAAACAATAAACAAACCTAAATTTGAAATTTAAAACAAATCTAAAACCGTTTTTGGAATCCCGATTTTAAAAAATCTTTTCAAATGTCATAATGTCGAAGCTACAGCTATAATCAGATATCGAATTACCTCGGGACGCTTGATAAAATTGAAGAATGGCATTAAATCTATGAATTTCTGTTGAATTTGATCTATGCTTTGGTTCTATGGATATTGGTAGAGACGGCCCTTTAATTAGTTTGTAAGGAGGCCCTTATTTGGTTGCAATGCACAAGAGCCTTTTTGCAATGCACAAGAGCCTTTTTGCAATGCACAAGAGACTTTGTGCGATGCACTAGAAATTTCGTGCAATGCACAAGAGACTTTGTGCAATGCACAAGAGACTTTGTGCAATGCACAAGAGACTTTGTGCAATGCACAAG
>JAQFYP010002573.1:0-12445 GCA_034694865.1 Bilobella braunerae | reverse complement strand
ATAACAGTGGAGAGTGCAATTTTGAGTGTCGAACATACAATGTTTTAGATTCCCATTATGAAGAAGCACACGATTGTACGTGTGGGAGGAGTTTTTTAAATTTGAAACAATTAGCACAAGTGTGTGCTTAGGGGCAGAGGATCACCTGGATTTCTTGGCCTAAGTCCAAATCAATTGGACCTTTCAATCTTTAAAGAAGCACAGTATTCAGTCAATGGCTCTGTGCTTGTTTACGTCTACAGTGTGCACAAAACCACTACGCCAGTGTGCCAAGTTGCAGATTTGCAGGAACAAATTTATGATCCATTGCACAAGCTTCATTTCCAATTGTTGCAACATTTCAAGGGACTCAGATGCGCCCTCAATTTTTTGTGACATGAGAGAAATTCGTTTTGACAATTTTCATCCAGACTCTGTAGTGTCTTCACCATTTACGACCCTGACACATGCCAACTACATTAAAAGAATCATTTTGCAAAATACTGCCTTTATCATCGAGAGCCTCAACCTCTACCTTGTCCGGAGATCAGATTGGCAAATTGAACCTATAAGAAAATTGGAGGCTCATTTTTGCCACTATAAGCCACTGGAAGCAAGAGCCTTTATTCCTCTTCCAAAGTTTCTCAAGGGACTCATCAACATTAAAAGTTCCAATTGCTTTGAAGTCAGCATACTGTGTTTGCTGTACGGAAACGCTATTGTTGAACAAAAGCTGAAGGAGAAATGAAAAATGGGAATGAAGCTACCGAAAAACAAGACCGAATTTCGAAAAAAAAGGTCTTGACGCACAAAGGATGCTACAAGCCCTATCTCAACACGCTTGACTTTACTGAAATAGACAAGGAAAATGGAGTTTCTATTTTAGATTTTGAGACTTTTGAAGGATACAATCCAGAAATTTCTCTAAACTTGTACATAGTCGATGGAAAAGAAGTTGTCCTTTCCCGTGCAACAGAGACTCTAAAAAAAGCATCACGTCAACCTGCTTCAAAAAGATTTAAATGGAAAGTGTCCCTTTTGCTGCATCTACAATATCCAGCGCTTTTTTGGAAAACATAATCAGCACAAGCGAAATTTTTGTGTCAAGTGCCAAAGGGTTCAGATTTAAGACAAACCTCATCAAATCTCACGTATGTGGAGGCAAAGCCATTGCCAAGGATCAAAAGAAAACTCATTTTGAATTTAAAAAGTACAATATGCTTCTTCAAATTCCCTATATCATGTATCACAAGTTTACATTTGTGCAACAATTAATTGAAAATGGAACCGTCAGCGTCCCAGTTTCTGGTAGATTGATTTTATTTGGGCCAGTTTTAATTTGCCTGCGATTCACGGGAAGCCTTGAAGCCTATATTCAATTTTTGGAAATTGTCGAGTGCATCTTCCAAGCAGAAGTTTGCAGAATATGGACTGAAATTGGCCTGCGCATGGTCAATAAACTCGTTTGTTTTGGATAGTGCATTTTTTACAGAACGAGCTCAAATAGAATATCTGAAAGACCCCAAAATGGCATAAATTGTGGACAAGGGACTTTTGGCCGGCCTATTCAACCTTACTAAACGAATTTCAGTTTCAAACACTGAGAGATTTAGCCAAGAATACTTTGACGAGACGTTGCCGAGGAAAGAAATGCTATTTGTTGACATTTCCAGTTGTTGTGCATCACAGTGCCTTCGAATGCTGCCAAAGGCAAGAAAGTTTTTGGCGTCCGATGCGTTTGAGAATTGAAATTTACTATGAAACAGTGACGCTGTTTCACTTGAAGAAAAGAGCAACGACAACTCAAATTTTACAAATATTGTCGCTCGTCATTATGAGCAACGCCAAGGAACTACTCTATCGCTACCTTTATCCAAACCTTGTCCCGACATTTGGACAGGTGGAAAATATATTAGGATTTAGGATTTATTCACCGCTCCCTTAAGGCTCGCGCCCATGGAACGGATAACAAACAAATTTTTTTATAAAATTTAAAGATTATTAATTAATAGTTGGAGTTCAGTATTTTAGAATTATGCCAATTATTTTAACAGAGCTTCTAAGTTTAAAGTCAAATTTAACTAATCTAAATTTTAGATTAATTTAAAATTTTAAATTTAATTATTTTAAACTTTTTAGACATTTCATAGGAAAATATATTGCATGCCACATACTCTTGCTCAATTAGCATAGTGGATCACGACAGAAAATTTATCATCAAGCTCAAGAGCCTAAGTCACATTTTTGACTTTTCGTCGTTTCCAAAAAACCATTTCCTCTGTTCAGAGGAAAAAAAGGAAAGTCACGGCATTTTGAAACTAGTTTGTGATGGAATTTGGGAGTTTTTTGGGACTTCACTAAACCAATATAGCATCAAGCATTATCCGAGATCTGGAGAGCAAGAAAATTTGAAATGTGGATGAATAAATTCAAAATGGGCCCGGGAAAATATCAAGTTCCACGCATTAAAAGACTACATTTACAACTTTGAAGACCAAAAAGTTGTTCAAGTCTCCATTATCAAACTTGAAAATGGAAAAATGAAGACTTTGGTACTAAACATACGTGGAATCGGGGCATGGGATTTAAAGCGCCATTTTGTGTCAAACTATCTAAGCTCTGCGTTTGGCGACTAAAAATTAGCCGTTTAACCTCAAGAAGTTTTAATTTCCTCGACAAAGAATCAAAGCGGCTTTTGGCCACTTGAAAATGAAAAAAAAATGAAATTTTTTCCTATCGAAGAATCTTTGGTGGCCCAAGCCTCAAAGTGGCATTAGAAAATGCAAAGGAATTTTTCATATCGATCGTAAAAGCGCTGGAGAAAACTTTTGGAGAGGCAGTACTCGGAACCTTATTTGTGCATTGCCCGGTAAGACTAGATATTATTTAAATTTTCAAATTTTTAATTGACAACATTGCAAACTCTTTTTTTTTAGCTAAACCTATTGCACTCCATAGAAGCCGTGGAAAAAAACTTTGGCTTGATCAGATTTTGGATTCGGAAGAGGAGCGCCATCTAGAGCCGGTATCAGCGGCCATCAGTGAAATCTCCTTCTATACCCAAGATTCTGGCATAGGACGCTTTGTCTATACGCCAGAACCAAACCAAGAAGACATGGAGGAAATGGAAAGACTCGATGCCTACCTGCCTCAATTCGAAGCTGAAGCAGAAAATCTAAACGCAAGATTGGGAACCCCAGAAGAAACAAATGAGATTGCCCAATGGCTGCGCGGCCTCGACGATTCAGAGTGGAGCGAGGGGCTGGGACTTCGTCTACTAGGACTTTCTCCACAAGTAGAAGAATAGTTTAATTATTTATAAATAATATCAACTCAAAATTTTACGAAAACTTACAGAAATAAACCAAAACAAAACCCAATGTATTTTTCATTTGATTTTCTCTTATTCAGCGAGATTCAATTATCCCGTCAACATGAACGGGATACCACCGATTATTAAAGTTGTATACCACAACAATGACTTCCCTGTTTCTAAAAATGAAGCATTCACCCTGACTCTCGCCTATATGTCTTCTATCAACAAAGTAACATTTTTCAATGAAACGTAGTATTTAGTTCCCAATGGGAAACGATAACCGTACTTAAAAGAATCAATGTGATGTTCTTCCAGCCCGCCGAAGATTCCCTTCTTTGCTGCCACAACCATCCTTTTCACGTGTTTCAGATTCTTGAAAATGACCGTGTGACAGGGGTCATTTTTGTTGTACTGCCGATCAATTTCAATGTTGTCCCTCCATTCGGACAATGATTAATTTTGCAGCTCCATTTGCTCTTCCTTTGAAACGTAAAATGTAACAAATTGTATTCTCCTTGTTTTTTTAGCAACAAATTAACAACAAAGTAGACTTACGCAATGTTTTATGTAAAAGGTGGCCATTTTTCCTTTCCACATTCCGCGTACCAAATCTTCCTCCTTTCTCACCCGAGAGAGCGGTGGTCACACAGCCGACCGTCGCGGTCGCCGAGGAACAAGGGTCCTCACTATCGCCACTACCGGCTCGGTGTCTGAGTCATCCCAGTCAGACACCTCTCGCTAAAGTTAAAAAATTTCAAATGAAACGATTTTCAAAAAACGCAATGGCTACTCCAAATGATTTTCTTAAACAAAGTGAGGGTGCGCACCCTATGTACGCAGCACTCCAACGTGCATTGGAGTTTATGCTTCGGATAACGTCGAAGAGGGAAAAAAAATTCCCAATCATCGGGTCTCTTCCATTTATTCTGTAATTTTCATAAAACTTGAAACAAAAGAAAAATAAATAAATAAAATCAAAGCAAGCAACAATTTTAAAAAAACCAAACAAATTTTATTCATAAAAATCACTTGTCCCTCAAAATCTCACTTTCCCATAACTTCTACCTAAACTCCTAAGCCAAACCTGAAAGCGCATTCTAGCTAAAATTTTCCTCCTATTTTCAATACAAATTTCTAGATATTTTTGCTTCTCCTTAAAATTTACCTCACTGATTGGTTTTTATAAACAATGTTCTGATGCTTTTTAATAGATAAATTGTTTTGTAAAAAGTCCCTTGTAAAGGGACAGTTGCCAAGATTTACTCCTGTGCAACAAGTTACTGTGGCCGGCCGTGACCTCGCCAGATGTATTGGAGGGAGCGACACGGGGTAAATTCCTACAATATCGTCTGACTGAGCCATTTCCGGCCCAGATTTCCTAGCCGGGTCTGCAAAACTAAATCGTCATAAATGTCTAAATGTCATCACGTTCACGTTTTCCCTTCCTTTCTGCTTTATATTTGTCTTTCCGAAGCTGATTTAGCATCGTTTTTTGTTTTGGATCTTAAGAATCAAATTAAAATGAACTGAAAGCAAAAAATAGCTTAAAAATGTCTATTACCAGCTTTAACTCGTCATAAATTTTCTGCCGGCGCACTTCAAGGGTGCCGAGACTATTTATGTCCTTGACCTTGAAAACAAAAATAATAAACTTGAATTAATAAATTAAATTTTCTATAAATTTTCTACTCTGTAGAATTGCATTTCCAGCAGTTTCTAAGAAAAAATGTCACTTGCCGAAGTGAAATTGCAATTTGATTCAACTTTTAAATTGCATTTACATAAATTTCCAAGGAAAAATGTCACTTGCCGCGCACTACAATTTCGACTTTTAGTATGCTAATTTTGAATTGCACAATTGCCATGAAAATGTCGGTCATGACACCTAGATACCTAGAACACTTTGATAATTGCGAGGAAATGCAGCTCAACCAATTAAAGAAAGAGAGGTAAAACAAAAGGAATGAAATTCCAGCAACACGGAGTATGATCTACATTGGTGCGGTTAATTTCAAAAAGGAATCTGAGAACATTTTTTAAATTACAATTTTTGATACATTTTTGTTGTTTTTTTTTTTGCTTTTTTTACCGATGCCTTCAGATTTGTCGAGCGCGTCCCCGTCCTGGCCCGCGTTTCCTTGGTTTCCTCGGCATGCTGGAAGTAGAGTACAAGGTGTTTTACCTGATACGTCTTAATTAAACTAGGTGTTACTAAATTAAATTTGAAACTCACTTGGTTTTGTGTTGAAGGTTTCGAAGTCGAGTAGAGGTTCCCAAGGCACTCATTCACAAAAGTGCACATTGAAGTTTGTAGAGACAAGGGCTCCGTAACGGAAGTCATGGTAATGTCCCTTTTGGCCTCCAAGAAATTGCTATCACCTTTTGAAACCACCAAAGTGCCGTTGTCTTTTTGTTTTGTTTTAAATTGAACACATTAGCAGAACAAAAGACTATGCGCATGCGTACCAGAGCGGCAGCCATCATGACCCCTCCGAAAACTCCACCCTCTACACCACAAGCCCAACCCCCAAATCTCTTCCAAAACAAAATGGCCATCCCACGCCAAGAGCCCGGCAAAAGAGCACGGGCATTTACGGGGTAAATATTTCCCTATGTAATTACGGCCTAAACCGCCAGGGGAGGCGGAAATGATGACAAGAAGACATGACTGACGTAGACTGCCGATATGTCTCAGGGTTGTTGATCGTTTCCCTGCTAGATACTCAAAATTCTCTTGACGAATAAGTTCTTGCAAAACCTCAGAAGGAACCTGTGGCTTCTGATTGTAAACAGTTCTGCTGACGTCTGTACTAAGATATTTTAGCAAATATTTAATGCGTTTTGCATCTGTCATTACCGTACCAGAACTAGCGTCCATTGCAAAGTAACATAACGTGGTGGTAAAATCTTTTAATTTTATCCTTAGGCAAATTTTATCTTTTTGCCAGCTTGTCCTCAAGCTCTTCTTTTGTGATTTGTGATTTGAAATCCTTTTCAAATTGTTCTTGTAAGTCTTTCCATGTCATAGGAGTGTCTTCATGTGTTCTCTCTCATTCTTTCTTAAGGCTGGTCATCCACATTCGTGCAGATGACGTCAAATACATCGCGAAGCTCCTAAATCGCGTCTCATCGTCCCATTGTTGACTGTTGGCAATGGCTAAGAACTTTTCCAAAAAGTTCGTAGCTTCGTAAACTAGTTTTTCTGGACTGTATTGAAGATCGTCTGGCGGCTGCCACGTGCTAACCACTAATGTTTGGATTGGGTTGAAGTCTCTATTGTTTTGAAATCTGGGAAGATATTAGCAAAATCTATTGGGGACTACACTGTTTGATTATTACGTGGTATCGCTCGAATTAAAGGATGAAGTCGGTTGTCGGTCCTCAAGTTCCTCTGGAAGTTGAACTGGCGAACGAGAAGCAGAACGTGATCGTTTTGGTAGAAGCCCGTCAGTCCTAATAAACGTCTACTCGGTGGTCGTCCGCGTCGCTCATAAGCTACTGCCGCGGCGAGATGGCTAGAATGGCTTGAAAAGATTCGAAATGAGGCAATTGTATTACAAATTCGACGCAGTTAGATTGTTTGTTAGTTAACTCCAAATTGCAGAGTTTCCTCAGATTCACTCTAGAATATGGCGTAAACTATCCCATGTGGCTCGATAATAGAAATCCAAATCAATTCCACAAACAAGATGGCCAAGTACGTTGGCGTAAAAATGTGCGTACACACTCTAAGTAGACTCTAGGTAATTGGAAACGTGTTTTTCCCTGAAGAGCAATCTGAAGGTCCAGCTGGACAGAGTTCAATTCGAGCAAATAGCCAATAAATGGACTGTGATCTAGTCCGTGAGGAATAGAGCCTAACAAGATGACTGCGATAACCGTTGGAGAAATGACGAAAAGGGTTTCAAGTGGGTCAAGCGTACAAGCTTCCACGATTCCTAGGAACTGTGCTTATGACGTAAAGTTTTGGAGTGGATGTTTGTGTCATTCATCCTTCGAGCAAACTGCTAATTTGCAATCGTAATATCGTTTTAAGATGTGACGATCCCAAATTGCTGCCAATGTGAATCGATGTGAATCCGGTTCGTAATCCAGCTTGGCAACATGAGGCGAAAGCGTAACGGCTGGATGATGCAAGTAAGAAAGTTTTGGTCATCGATACGCACAAGCGGCTATATAGATGCAACGTAACTCTCTATCCTCCCTGAAGATTACGTTCAATTCGGGCGTGATATTAGAAGATGAATAACGCTAAAAAAGGTACTGCAAACGACATCGTTCAAGTAACACTGGAGTTACTTCGGCATCAAAGCTGCACGCTGTGCGGGCTTCTTGTGGTCCCAACTAAGTTTTGTTAACAGGCTTATACCTGTACTCACTTTTAAAATTTTCAGCAAATGTCGTAACCATGTCTCTTAAATTCAGCTACGGACTGGTTCATGTTATATGGTGGTCGTTAACTTTAGTATTGCACTTCTGAAGCAAAATGGTTTAGGCTGTCGGCCTGTATTCAAATTTTACGTAATTTCTATTCCAAATCTAGAAGAACAAAACAGTTGTGACAGCTTCTTTTCATTGTATTCAAATTGTTTGAAATTATGAAAATAATAAAGTTCGTTTTATCTTTTCTAATTTTACAATTTTGCACAAGCCTTCATGGCTGCGGGAATTCCACATGAAATTCTCGTACGTTAAGTTTTGTAAGTTAGTAACTAGTCAATTTCAAGATGGCGGCGGATGATCAAACGGATCAATGAACGAATACGCAGTACGTCCAAAGCAGAACGTTGAAAACAATCGTTTCGAAAAATACGTAACCAACAATTTCTATGTCGTTCATTCTTGACTTCTTGGGAAATCTCAAGAGCGTATTCAAATAAACAAATTATATTTATCAGCTTTTCACAAAGTAGTGCTTTTCTGAAAATACGACTCAAAATCGAACAATCTAGGATCACCTTCTTCCTAGCATATTACTTCGACGATGGAATAAACAAGTTATCAGCCTTTCACGAGAAGTGCTTTTCTGATAATTAAAATTTAAATCAATCAACCTAGGATCACCTTCCTAGTATAACATTTAGAAAATAGAATATTTTTCTTCAAGAGGAGTTCCATCCAAAATGGCGGATGTCTGTCTTCCTCGAATCAAGATGGCGGCTACTATTACAGTATTTTCAATTAATTTCACACGTGAATTTACAACACGTCCAGTTTAGGACCCTAAACAAAATAGTAAATAACAATTTTGAACAAATAAATTCTTCATCACTCATGATTAACTTACATTTTCAAGTCTCAAAACCGTCAACAAAATTACTGAAACTTTTACTTTGTAATCAAGAAATAAGTTGTCATTTGGAACCTTACTAATAATAACTATACGACAGAAATGTTTGATTATGTAACTCAATGAGTATTTATCAATACGAAAGAAAATCTAATTACTGGAAACCTGCAAACTTCTAATCATACCGGTAGGATTGTTTTCAAAAGACAAATTTTTCATCATAACGAAAGGAAAAATCGCGACCAAGACAAATGTCGGCGGTTAAATTGTCAACTATATCGAAAATGAAAGGAAACTTAATTTTCGGCTCTACGAAAAACGAAATGGATTGTATTACGCGCCTCGGTGATGAAGGAGTTCCGTATTTACCAAATGATTTCAGAGTAACCGTGTCTTTTGTAATAAGACGTGAAGAAATAAAACTCTGTTTTTCGAAAGGATGTATCGCGCCACTTACAATTCGGGCGGGTTCGTCTGGGCAAGTCGTACCGTAGAGATTGCACAACATCAAGTGTGCGTTCATCACGCTTAGAACTCAAACCAATATAGTTGTGAAGGACCTGATATTTAGAACTCAACTATCCTGATATACTAAATAACTTAGTCCTAAGTGTTGACAAAGCTAACTGATGGACGTCTTCTCGAAATAGAGGTTGGAAGTCGACTGACTTGTGTATCGCGCTGATGTAATGGTTTTCTTCTTCTCCTTTCCTTTTTCTGGCTGAGAATAAAGATTAGATAATTACATAATGATTCATGTACATTACTCAATTTCTCAAAATTCGGACTATCAAATAGCAATTCTTATGTTGCCATTTCCTGTCATTTTTTAATTTTTCAATTTTCTTCAAATTTTAAACCAACTTATTTTGGATTGCTGTTCCTTGTCATTTTAAGTCAATTAATTCCCTTCGGATTTTAGTTCAATTTGTTTGATAACTATTTCCTGTTAATGCTCAATCTTCGCATTTTCTTAGTATTTCCATAATTCTTTAATCTTTTCTTATCTAACCACACAAGTAGTTACTTTTTCAATTTCAGTAAAATCATACAAATCCAGGTACTTAACAATCTTTTTTAGTTCATTTCTAACGGAAATGTGTTTCCCGTTTAATTCTCACAATTATCAAATTCGTTCTTCCTTTAAACGTTTTAGGTACTTTGAAAAAAATATTAACTCTTCAGCGGAAATCTTCGTTTCCGTCCAACTTTCATGCTATTACTAGTTTCCTTTAGGTACATCCTCTTTTGAAACTATCTTCTTTAAATACAAAACAATATTATAATATATTATATATACATAATAATATTTTCCATTATAATTTCTCTTTTAGTGAATACTAATCACCTGGCATTTCTTGCGTTATTTCCCTCAATTTGCTTTCAATTAAAAGGAATTGTCTTAATTCTTCTTCGTTAAAATTTTCAAATTTTCAAGTTTTTCAAAAAAAAATACATACTCTATAATTTCAATTTATAATTTATAATTTATAACATCATTTCTCTATTTTCATTTTCTTCAATACTTAACCTTTACTTTAATGATGTGTTTGGAAGAGTAATTTCAACTTTAAATTCTTTTCAAAACTCGTTATTATTATACTCCATATCTGATTCTAATGCGAATTGCAGATAACTACTACCAAGCATAATGTCCTGCCGGCGGAATCTTAAATTTTTCTCCTTCCCGTACACGAAAAGAAACCTATGACCTTAGCGAAAAACGTGCAGCAATGCACCAAAAAAAATCAAAATTATGCTACAGGTCGAATTATCTCTGTAAAATATAGTGATCCCTTGTTCCCTGAAAAACCACCCCTACGTAAATCAAACTACTCTTAGCGGTAATTACTCCGCATCAAATTCTACCTACGATTTCCTTTTTGGCTTTAGCAATTAACAAACATCACGTTACATTAATCATAAGAAGGTATATTTCCCTTCATAGCTAATCCCTTTGCCCGAGTGGCAAGAGATCGATACTATTTTCCAGATAATTACGATAAAGAGTATGATAATCCCCTTTAAAGGATTGTCAACTAACCCTTCTAACGGTGCGTCCACCGTCCTACTTAGCTTTCTTTCTCATAAAAAAAAATTGAAGAAAGTAATTGATGAATTGTTATGGGAAAGAATAAAATTGAAATCCTTAATCTATAAATACTGTCATGTGAGACCTCGTTATATGCTTCAAATAGATAAATAATTTTAAATGCTTCAAATAGTTATTCTCAGAATGTGTTTATATTTATCGTATTATCCTCTTACTTGAGTTGTTCATACTATGTTTTGAATAGATGCCATTACATCTTCAATGCCAAAGGTCAATATGTTAACTGATGATTCAGGTGTATACCAAAATCGAATTTTGAAAATTTACGTTTACGTATACGTTTGGGAGAAACTCTAATTCTCTAAAATTTAACGAAAGGACTTATCTATCTTCCAAACAAAAATCACAATTTTGGTACACACACACAGGTACCCCATGTGCACTCTACTTACAAGAATCAAATCGGAGAAAGTTTTTTTCTGGTAATTACGATTGCTTAATGAATTTAATGTAATCTTGCTGAAAATGAAAAACTTTGTGGTGTAATTACGTTAAAACAGTAACTTGAAATGAAGCCGTTTTCCATAATGTAGTTTTGAAAAGTTTCAGTTTTCATAGATGTATTACTAATTAAATATACTGTGGTAAACGTGATGTTCTTTCTATTTTTACTTTTAAGTAGGTATGGTATGGATACGATGCTGAAATTTTTTGAATTGTTGGTGTTTCCAGCAGAAAATGTGAATGACCGACACATAGCCCCAAAAAAAAATTTGGGTGAAAGTTGAAATCTGAATTTTAGACTCTTCGTTAAATCCCAAAAAAAATCTTGGCGATTGGTTGTCTATGTCCTTTGAAATACGTTTTCGCAGATCATTTTGATAATCACAAATATATCGAATCTTTTAACAATACGGATGATTTGTTTGATACTTTTACTTTTAACATCAATTGTGCGTGTAACCCTTCAGCAGAGGAATATGAGCTACTATTTTGCTTATTGCGATAAAATTTTTGTTCTAACGAAATTCGGAGTATTTACCCTTTTGACCTCTTGACCTAAAGCACTAAAAACCCTTGACATCCTGCCACGGTCGCCGATTGAAACAAAGTGGTAATTATTTCCGCCTGTCACGCGGACGTCCGGGGTTTGATTCCCCGCCTGGGATCCAATTGAAACGGGAGGAAAATTTGATAGCTTAAAATTAATTATTAAAAAAAAGAAAAGAAAGTTTGGGTCCGACATAGCTAGCCCTGAAGCATCGCTATGACATATCTGGAACAACCTCCTACATTAATTACTTATTACTAATTCTAGATGTTACTCAACATAATCAGTTACTAGGAAAATTAAAGATAACCTGGCCCGATGATTTGTCCCAGTTGTTGATTCCATGTCTGAATGATGCCAAGATGTAACCAATTGGAGATGCTAACACGTTTTCATCTCTACGTAAACATTATTGACTAATGTATATTGTAGTAAGGTTGCTACAGATACTTCATCCTGTCACGGTCGCCAATTGAAACAGGGCCTTAACTAGATAGTTTGGAGACTATACCTATAGTGACTCACCTCTTTTCTCATTTCACCTACGTTTCGTTATTGCCCGGATACAACGTTCTTTCGTTTTGATGAGATGCAATAAGGTGTAGTTCCAGATCACAAACAGTAATGTATTTTCCAATCACTTAAACTCAAATCAATATTCAAAAGAAGACTTATTAAGTAGCGGAAGCGTAGCTAAAGCTACTTTATGTTTTCGCAATGTCCGTCCGTCCGTCCGTCCGTCCGTCCGTCCGTCCG
>JAQFYP010002572.1:0-12446 GCA_034694865.1 Bilobella braunerae | reverse complement strand
GACGTGACGGTGCGATACGCGGTGAGCCTGATATTCCGCCAACCCTTCTCATTTCCAGCATCCCTGGATGACGAACGATTAATTCTCTGCACGAACTGCGATCAATTTCTCTTTCAATTGTTTCAACTCTATCGTCATTTCGAGAATCTACGCCCCAAGGGCTCACTACTTGACTCGCTTCAGTTTCAATCGCCAGTAGCGGTGGTACCACCCACTCGTGTCGCGAGCCCAGATCAGAAGAACCCTGACCGTCATAGTTATGCTCCGCTTCCGGTCAATTTTTCCCCAGGGACTGCGGCTCAACTCAAAGCCCACGATACCTTTCCGTCTGACCCGCAACCATCAGCTAAAAAAACAGATTGCCATCATCAACTGTTCTCGGCGTCGGCACCAGACCCGCTTCCGCAATCGAGCCTTCTACAAATTGTTTCAAAAAGCGATGCAGAAGGGGTTAATAAAGGAGAACCGTCGCAAAGTGTTGAAACGACCGAATTAATTATGAAGGAACAGGAAGCCATGCAGGGAAGGAAGAGGCTGTCGCCCTCTCTACCTATGGATTTGTCACCGGGAAACAGAAAAAGAAAGTCAGCAGTAGCCAAAACAAAAATGGTCGTGCCGAAGCTGCTTGCTTGTGATGAAGGCCAAGCTTCCACAGATTTTTCTTCTACGATTTCGAGTTATAGAATGCGGCCGAAAAAGAGTGATAAAGGAATCTCGAAAAATTCAGTTTATCATGAAATAAAGTCTGCTCAACCGAATACACTTGAAGTCACTTGCAAATCCCCCGACGGCGGCTGTGAGAAACTCAATCGCATGCTTAGATCAATTGCTTCTCTATTGACGCGCTGCAATTATGGCACTACAATGCAATCTACCTGGTGTTCCTTGTGGAATTTGATTGATGGATCCGAAATTTATTGTAAGCAGTTTGTGACTCACAATGGACTGTCCCTTTTCTTGAGCTGCTTTCAAGCCTTCCCATTCAAAGAAGACCTGGTGAAAAACATGATAGGTAAACTTAAACTAAACTCAAACTGAGTGGATGTTTCTTGTCGGAATTTAATTAATGATTGAAAATATAGGCGTGCTGAATAATGTTGCCGAATGGAAGGAACTCCGTCCTCATTTAATTACTGCTGAAATTCTGGAGGTACTTAGTTCACTTTTGACCTCCGCGGAAACCAATTTTGAGGTAAAACGAAAACGATTTCCTCCTAACTCGAGTTGCGAGACAATATTTATTTTCGTTATTCTTCCTAAGGTTTCTTATCTTACTGCTGGAGTATTGAGTCACATATTGTCAGATGGATTCGAATCATGGAATGTTACATTGGATCGTTCAGAAGTGATGAGGGAATTAGAGACGTGCATTCGCCAATGGGATTTTGAT
The DNA here is from genome assembly GCA_034694865.1 of Bilobella braunerae. Lineage (NCBI taxonomy): Eukaryota > Metazoa > Arthropoda > Collembola > Poduromorpha > Neanuridae > Bilobella > Bilobella braunerae. The sequence continues at coordinate 11,056 of JAQFYP010002572.1, read as the reverse complement.
TCAATATGCTCCCGAAATTTTGGATTTCAAACTCTCCGACCACTATTGAATCTTTTGACAGTGGATATTTCGGTATGCCAACTTTGGTCTTCTTGGACATTGGCCAATATTTTGACCTTTCTCCGTAAGTTAATTAAATAGTCCCTTCCCTTATTTCAAACAATTGTCCAATTAGAGATTGACATTTTGTTTTATCGTCAACAGCCGACACTTATTGCCCACGTTTTGAAAAGGAGTTAGGACTAAAACTACTTAATCCTCTTCGCCAGTCTCTCAATCGTTGGGTTAAGGGATACGCAACAATCGCTTACAAAGAAGTGAAGCGTTATAAATCTAGCAATAAGTCTCATGTTGTCTAGAGTCTAGACTCTAGAACACTGAAAATCTTATCGAAGGCTCCGTGATTGTGATGTATATCTAATTAATTAACAACTGATATATTGCAGTATTATGCAAGTTTTCTAATGACGTTTTTAACTTATTGAATATTACACGGCAGTTCTTAGTTTTACCAATCAATTTACCGTAGTTTACACAGTAATAGGTTTAGTTTTACCCTTTTACCTGTTCAGAAATAAATTTATTAGAACGTACAATTGAATTAAAATTTAAAATTATGACAAGGACTGGTGGAACAAATTGTTGCCAAGGAAGCCATTAGTTAAGCAAAGCTACTGCAATTATTTTTATTTGTTCTGTACCTTGAGCGCTGCTCATTGGAAAGTCATCCGATTTGTTCGTTTGTTTTCAGCCATGCATCATCATCGCTGCTTCTTGTAGTCCGAATTCTGGAAATACGCTCATTCTGGTTTCAGGTGCGATTACTGGTGAGGTGAGCTTGAGCAATGCTTTCAACCAATAAATCCTCAGGAAATGTTGACTGCTGCGCTTCCAACTCTCAAGACGAAAACGTTGGAAAATCCATGAACAGTTTCCAAGTCGGAGTTCAGATGCCCAACGACTCGGTGTCACAACTATCGCTGCAAAACGTGAGGAGGAATTGTGTGACCATGGAAGACATTCCTTTACAGAGCTACCAAAGCCAGGTCAAGAGATCACCCGCATGGGCTTCCACGCCGTCCTCGTCAGCCTCATCTCAGCACAACGACATGGCCATATCGAGAGTCCTCACCTCTCCAGGTCAAAAGCCTTGCCCCACGGCTCCGGAAAATACGTCCCTCTACGGCTATATCGATCAGCAGAAGCGGGCAGTGTTACTTAGAAAGGCCGTGACGGCCTTTTTATATGGAGCACTCAAGAAATCGTCCATGAATTTATACGAAATTCAAGAGAAGTGTCAACTGAAGGAGGTCGAGTGTGCTGCACGGCTCATTCTGAATACTCTGCTCCTCAATTCTTGGCGAAAGGATAAAATTCAATTGTCAAAGTTATTACATGAAAACGCTCAGCTTACAATTTCCGTAAGCATTCACAATTCATAGTAATAACTCTACGTCTTTCAGATGCTATTTTGTCAAATTATTATTTTTTCTCCGTTTTTTGTTTCAGGTTGAGAACCTCGGACTGCAGCTCCGCGTCCTCCGCCATCTACAAAGTCAAGAAAAAGACCGTGCTACTGAAAAAGTGACCGAAATTCGATGTCTTAAAACTCAGCTCAACTCTGCACAGAAGTCTCTGAAGAATACCGAATGCGTGAGTTTTGGAAACGATTAAATTGGATAAGCTAGCTTATTATCGCTATAATTTAATTTCAGGATTTAGTGAGCATCCAAGAAGAGTTACGATATGGCCGTGAAGATAATCAGAAGCTGGTTGAGCAAAAATCGTTTTTGCAGAAAGAGCTGGAAGAATTATTGGAGGAAAAAGGCGGAATGGTGGACGCAGTGGAGGCGGAGAGAAGAAGAGCCAATAGAGCTGAAGAGGAGTGTCGAATGACGAAATGCGAGGTTGAATTTTTTGTTTAGTTTTAAAGTAATAGTGTTTAACTTAAAATTTTATAAATTTTTAAAAATCAATTTCTAAATTATGATGCCAGTACGCAGACTTGCGCAAGCAGGTTAAAGATTTGAGCGCACAAAGCTTTCAATGGAAAGAACGGAGCCGAACTCTGGAAGCTCAAGGACTCGAAATCGAGGAAAACGTTGACACGAGAGAATCATCGCTTCGTCTCCTCGAATCCAACTTCAAATTGTTACTTGCAGAAAAAGAGCAATTAAAGTCGTAAGTTTCGATTGAAAATTTTCAGCCTCATTTAAGAGATTTATTTATGCGCATTTCAGCAAAAAGGAATCACTTGAAGAAGTATTTATTCAAGTAAAAGCCCTCCTAAAATCAGAGTTAGAAAAAAATGAAGCACTGAAATGTCGCCTTAAGAATACATCAGTAACGGCAGCATCCCAATTCGAAAAGTTAGCAATTCTAGAAGAAACAATTTGCAACCTTCGGTGACTTTACAATTTCCATTTAGTAAAGCAAAAATCAACATTTTGTGAATAACTGTGATTTGATTTTAGACAGGAAGCTAAAACAACGCAAAAGGAGCTCTACTGGCACAAGCTTAAAAATGTTCGCCGGCGACGAGGTTACTGGTTTAAATCAATTTTGACTGAAATTTTTGAATAACTTTTTGACTGTTTATATTTGTTTTTAGCTTGGGTCAATACTGCCAATATTCTAGGAAGTCCGACTAATTTGATCAAGTATTTGATTTTTGGCATAAGTCAGGACCCAGCCAACATAATAGTTGGACCACAACAAAAGTGAACAAGTTTCTATTAATAGATCGGCTTGAATTGCCTAAGTGTTGAATATAACAGCAAGATATAAGAATTTATCATTAAAAAAACTGGCAAATCATTGGCATAACCATCAGCAATATCATCAGATTCAGTCATCACTTCATCAGTGCCGTCATCATCAGCATCGGTTCTCCTCGACATCGGAAACCGTTTCTGGTAGACGCTTGTTGTTCGTTTCCGGTAATAAGAGAGACAGCAAAGCAGCCATTACGGATACAACGCCAAATACCAAGGTTGGCAAGGTCTTGTCGTCACGGCCCTAGAAAGCGCACCGCGTCAGGTATTGAAATTAAACGTTTAATTTTTATCAATATCTACAACAGTACCAGTAGGTCTACAATGAAAGGCGCTGACGCTGAGCCCAACCTAGCCGCCATCATAGCTGAACCAATACCAAACGTTCTGAATAAGGTTGGCAACAGTTCCGTAGCGTAGAGGTAGATTAGGCTAATTCAAAATACTGCATTACTTTACTACAAATTTAGATGAAAGTTTCGTAGCTTACGCAGCTGCAGCACCAATTAGCAGCTTTCCCACCAAGGCAAGCGTAACTATGAGCGCAGAACCGGGTCCAAATAACAGCGATCCCAAAAGACTTACTCCGCAGAGGAATTGAAACGCTGAGAACACTTTTCTTCGACCCAAATACTTAATCAACGGTGGAACCATTGTATATGAAGGTATTTCTAGAACTCCGCTCACAAAGGTGTACCTAGGAGATAGCATTTGACTGTTGAACGAAAACCAAAATCGTTTAATTTAATTGTTTACTACAAGTATCGATCTGCCGATAAGTTCGGTGAGTTAAGAGCGACCCCATAGTACACCATCGAAATCGATGCCCAGCAAATGTGGAGGACCAATATCCGCGTTCGAAGCGTTTTATTTCGAATCAACTGCACACGGTCAGAAACGGTTTCCCGAAAATTCTTCATTGTCCAGCCGGCTTCTTTAGAAGTCACTTTTATTTCCTAAGTTTGGGGAAATGCGACTGACAACATTTTAAATGGTCAAGGTGGAAGTGCATACCTTCTCCGCTACTTTTTCAACAAGCTGCTGGAAGTCTCCTGGAAGTTTTTTCGAGCGACCGTTAACGCTGGCAGCGTTTCTAAGCACGTCCTCTGCTTCCTTGACCTTCCCCTTCCTTAGAAGCCATCTTGGACTCTCTGGAATCGCCCAACAGGCTATAATTTGAAGAATTGATGGCGCAGAAAGCACAAGCTGTAAACTCCGCCAATCCCTGAAGAAATACGCCGCGGCGGGCAGTGTCATGTACCCTAAAGTTGTGGAAGGTTTGGAAAGCTGAAAACATTTTGTAGTAAAGTAATATGTCATTGGAAAATACCTAAGGCGAATGGAAGACAAAAGAGGTTTCCAGCCACGCCTCTCCAGCCAGTTCCCACGGTCTCCACGGCTTAACAAAAAAAAAGTCAAATTTAACTGACGATTATATTTAAGCTATATCTACCATATTTTTGTATCATTAAAAGAAATGCAAAATTAAATCTTCAATTTAAAATTATATTCAAAATATTTCGGATCATTTAATACTAATAGGATCTCAGGGAAAAGTATCACCAAAACGGAAAGAGAAAGTTGGAGAAAACAACCTGATTCAAGATACACCACTACACGTTCTTGACAAATTCAAATTAACTTAGATTTATAAATACATAAACTAAGTTAATTTTCAGCGACATAATTTGCTTTCGCTGCTGCCTTCCAGCCCTTACCCAATACGAGAGCCGTTACGTACACCCTGGGCACGGCTGCGCCCATTATGAATCTAGCGAGCATCAGGGTTTCAAAATTAGGGGCAAGCGCTACTAGAGGTCCAGCAGGTATAAATATGAAGCTTGCAATGGTAATTGCCTTTCTTCTACCGATCTTGTCAGAAATTGCACCAAATATAGGAGATCCGAAAAGGGTACCAATCATATAAATGGCCTGGACGGCCGACGCCATGGCATACGATCCACAAACAAGGTCAAACTAAAGAAAACGGAAAATTAAGCATTGTCGTGGTCAAAAATAAATAATTTTCGAGTAATGTTACCGGAATATTACAAACGATTGTGTATCTGAATGTACGCCGAAGGTTTTCGAAAAACATTTTTGAAATATTAAAAAAAAAGTAATTCGAAATATTTTGTGCTCAGGTGTCTAGTCCCAATTTCGATTAATTTGACGATTTATCTTCCCTTAGTTTAACTTTATAGTTTATTACATTAATATTAACAATTCCAATTTTAAAGGTATGCTTTTTAAAACAGAATTTACATCTGTCACAACGGTGGAAGTGAATTGGTCCGTGACGAATTCAAAACTAGAACAAGGCACGGTTCGACTTTGGTCAATATGCGGAAGCGTTTCATTGGTCCATGGCACGCCATTATTGTCCCAGGGGAGATCATAGCGGAAGCACTGTTCGTATTCACTAGATTCATCGCTTAAAGCGATAAAATTTTAGTTTACTTACTGAATTACTGTAATTGAAGTAATTATTTTATGAATCTAATTGTTTACAGCGGAATTAATAGTTTTTTGGTTTCGTCCAAGGTCAATCCTTCGATGGACGGGAGCTTACACCAATGTTCAGGAACAGCTCCAATGAAAGCGTATGACAAATTATGAAATGCCGTCAGAAAGCCACAAAATGACCCGAAGAGAAAAATCTGTAAAGGTCAAAGTTGAAGTTTTCTGCCAATTTACCCGTTTGCTTGTTTCATTTCATTACCTGTAGCTGCCAGCGACCAGCCTCGCCGCAAAGTAGAAGCAAATCTTCAAACGTTTTGACCTCAATAGCTTTACCTTGCAAAGTCACTTTGTCACTTTTGCTGGAGCCATCGTTTGGCGCTGTTTCCCTGATGGCGTCTTCCGCCATCACTCTTTGCAAAAACTATCAAAATATTCCGAATCTTGTTGACAAGTGTGTATGACCTTTGACCTCAATTCCTTGAATCTACGACTTGGATCGGGAGTAAATGCCTCTTTGCCAAGTAGTTGTTTGAATAGCTCTAATTGTGCCAGCCAAGTATCTTCCTCTAACCACCGTTGATGATAAGTTCTGGGACGCTTACGTGGTCTAACCAAAATAATTCGCTACATGATGTACATTGTTTTAATCAATTTCAAAACTTAATTTAATTTCTGGCTGAGATAATGATAAAAAAGACGACTCTCTCTCAAGTTGACAGCTAAGTAGAACTTAATTGGACTATTATTTTCAAGTCAAATAACTCGAAATGATGTCCTTTGCGTCAAATTAATCTTATTTTTTAAATTATCTTTAAAGGCTCTGCCCCACAACAAATTGAAGCAATTCTTTTTTTAGAATTTACTTGATTTAGCATAGCATTAGTTGATTACGTAATTAATTAAAGTAATTAACTCAGATTGAGGTTGGATTCATCACGTACGCTCCAGGGCTGTTATGTTCTTTACTTTTAAAGAATAGGGCATTTCTAAAAGGACTAGGCTAAATTAATAATTAGCAATAATAATTAATAATTAATTTTAATTATGAATAAAAGTTTTAATTAAATTAATCATAATTAAAGTTTAGAACGCCATGGTGATGAAGCAGTTATGACGTATTTCGGCCAACCAACCAAAGTTTAGGGGAAAAGTGTGAAGTGTGAAATTTTTGCCTCTTTGTCTATTACTTTTCACTTTATCAGCTGTTTGCTAGTGGCCTTAGGTATAAGTGGAAATTAATTAATCACTCGTAATAATTAAGTAAACTTATCTAAATTACAACAGTTGAATACGTTCATCGTTTCTGTCCCATCTACTTTGTGAATCGGACGGAGTAACAGAGGAAAAGGAAAGGGTAAGATTATTAAACATAAGGGAAGTGTTGGCCGATTCAAGTAGCAGTGGTTAACTAGTGAAAGCCAATTAATGATTAGTTTCAAATTTATTGTCTTTTATGCTGAATTAAATAACGTCAGAATCGCAGGGACTGAGCCGGTATCTGCATACTTGACATCTAAAACATCTTCTTTGGATTGAAATACGGGAATAAAAAAAGTGCATTATCATCATTTTAGTTAGAACTTGAAAGTGTTATTTTGACGTAAGGTAAAGGTAGATGTTAAAGTTGGGTTTCTCACGTTAAATGAATTTGGAGCTAATTGAAGTAATTGTTTTTTAAGGGAACTCTGGAGACATGGAAGAAGTGTTATTAACAGATTTGGGTAGTGCGATATCCGTAATTTCCAATTTGCTAAACGTCAGCGTCAAAGTGGGTAGTTCGAATGGAAGTCAAGAAATACACGACGAGCCTGGGAGGCCTCATCTGAAGGATACAAGTCACTACTTGATGAGTCTAGCGTCCGAAGGAAAGATCCCTGAAGCGGAAAACGTTATTTCGCTAATTTGCTCCGAAATCGTGGGAATTCATGTATCAGGTGCTTATAAGAGCCCTTTGAAGCATATTCAAAAGACACGTCAGGAAGGAAATGGAGAAGCTACAAGTATGAATTCATTGCCGCAAAGTAGTAGTGCATCGGAAGACATTGACACTAATGACGACGCCAGTATCCTAACCCATTGGTTTCTGGACGCAATGGAAAGGACGTACGAGTTCGAGCGTGAGAACTCAAAGGCAAGTTGATCGACTTGCTAATTAATAGAGAAGACGGGATACTTCATTCAGATGATGATATTCATCTAAGGGTTGCCGATTACATATAGGTTTACGCTTATCTGTTCCATGTTGTATATGTTCGACATTGGCTATTTCTGACATGTCTGGTAAATATAATTTATTTGATTTTAGCAAAGTACCATAACTCCCTACCGTGAAATCCTACAATTGGTGCGACTGCGCAGTATTGACTACATTGGTCTAATTTTACAAGAAATATTTTGTGAAACGCCGAAGGTGACATCGCCACTTCTTCAACCGCTTGTCAATCAAACGCTGCCTGGCGAGCTACTTGTTGAACTTGCAGCCAAATTTGGTCCGAATTTTCCTGTCTTTCAACGAATATTTGAACCGCTCTTACGAGGTTTATGGTTACGCATGAAGGGAGGGTCAATTTTGAACAGCCGGCACCGTGCCCCACTCGTCGCTCTTCAGCTCTTAACCGACCTGAAATTGCCCAACAATTCACGGCCCTTTGCTCAACTCATTGCCCTACAAGTAAGTATTTATATGTACTAAAAATCTTTAGCACTCGATTTTCGACATCTGTATATTAGTGTCGTTTTTTTTTTCTTAAGCCAAATTTCATTCCGGAACTAACCACCAAGGCAGTTGGAAATGAAATTGGAAATGTCTCATATCTGGCTCCGTTTTTCAACATTTCTATTCTGTACGAGGATGACCATAAATTGGGTGACCATTTCTTTAGCGCACAAAGTCCAGCAGATACTTCTGTGGTGAACACGCTTGTTCGTGAGATTGAATTTACGAGGGTAATTTCTTTCATTCACATTCATGCTGATGATTTTGTTATTTTGCGGATTTCATTTCAATAATTGCTTTATGTGCAACAATTTACTAAAATGATCATTAATTTAAAATTTTATCTCTGACAGACAGTTCTTCATAAAATTGTTCACGGAATCCTTTCCAACATTTCCTCCAGGGACAAGTGTATTGACTTTCTTGCTGCTGTGTTAGCTAAAAATTCAAGCCGTGCTAAAATGCAAGCTGATCGACGTCAAAATACATCTGATGGACCAATGCTCAACTACTTGGCTATGTTCCAAGTTCTCTGCCTGAAAGTTACGCTTGACAAGGTTGACCCTTTTTATCCGTTTCATCCAAAGTCGAAAGTTGACCTCAAGAATGATACTAGAATTAATTCGTCCTCACAAGAGCTGGAATCTTGGATTGGATCTCTAGGTACGAAGTTCATCATTCTTTAAATAGACTGATGTAGTTATTATAAATATTTTTTTTATTTAATTTACAGATTCAGATGTTTGGCTTGAACCGAAGTTTCCTACCATTTGTTGGTTCTTAACAATCCAAGCTCATCATATTGCTCTTATTCCAGCCATCAATACTTACACGAGACTTTTAAGACATCTTCGTGAGATTCAGAAGATGATAGCAGAATTGGATGCAACACAAAGTATTTGGAGTGCAGGGAGGCTCGCTGAACGAAATAAGCGTCTCTTAAAGCGTTGGAAGAATGATATAAAGGTTAGTAATTATAATGTTAAGGTAAACGATTCAAGACTGTTTATTTTGTAAAATGACGGAGGGCGCAACGAAGAGTGATCGCTTATTTCTGTTTATTTCTGTTACTTTAGCTCATGACTCAAAGTAAACTGAGCACGGAAGCAGTGTTACTGGACGGAGACTTTTTGCGTAACTGTTTGTCTCACTACTCATCCGTTGCCATTTATTTGAACTCTGTAATCGTACCGGGACGTGCCTTTGTCGACGGTTATCCTGAATTGCCACTTCCAATAGAAGTGCCACCACTTTTTGCCAATTTGCCTGAATGGTACGTTGAGGACATTGCGGAATTTCTTCTTTTCTGTCTCCAGTAAGTTGGAATTAAAGAAAAAAAATTCATGAAGAATTAGAACAGATTCTACTTCAACCGTTTTTTTTATTTATAAAAACCTAGATATGCGCCAGCAGTTGTTATGGGAGGATTGACAGAGTCGATGATTCTTTGGCTCCTTCTTATGCTCTGCACTTCATATTACATGAGGAATCCATATCTAGTGGCGAAATTAGTCGAAGTGCTGTTTGTGATCAATCCACATCTTCAATCAGGACGTACGGAAGAATTACATACACGTATCATGGCTCATCCAATTGCTGAACGCCACTTGGCAAGTGCTCTTATGAAGTTCTACACGGATGTTGAGACGACCGGAGCCAATACAGAATTTTACGATAAATTTTCAATTCGTTACCACATCAGTATCATTCTGAAGTCTATGTGGCAGAGTCATATTCACAGGTACGGTTCCAACTATTAGAAAAATCTTTACTGCAGCTTATTCAATTTCAATTCGATTTTATTATTAGAGCTGCCATCATAAACGAATCCAAATCCGGCAGTCAGTTCGTACGGTTTGTAAATATGCTAATGAATGATACAACATTCCTATTGGATGAAAGTTTGGAGTCGCTAAAGGTAAAATGTAGATCATAGTTGTACGTAATGTAAATTGGCAAATAATGTGATACTTTTTGTTTGTTAACATCGTATGTCGTTTTTGTGTTTAGAGAATTCACGAGACGCAGGAACTTCAAGCTGACCCAAGGGAATGGGCAGCGATTGGACAAGAGCAACAGCAAAATCGTCAGCGGCATCTCCAAGTTGATGAAAGGCAGTGTCGAAGCTATTTGACATTGGCACGGGAAACTGTGGATATGTTTCACTACTTGACGGAGCAGATTCATGAACCCTTTCTCCGTCCGGAATTGGCTTCACGCCTGGCAGCCATGCTTAACTTTAATTTGACTCAGCTGTGTGGACCAAAATGTAAAAATTTAAAAGTCAAGACACCGGAAAAATATGGATGGGAGCCTAGAGTTCTACTGGGTCAATTAGCCGACATATATTTGCATTTGGATTGTGACAATTTTGCAGCCGCGCTGGCCGGGGATGAGGTAACGAATAACTACTTTCTGCTAAGTTTAGCGGAGAATAATATGATTCATTACAATTTTCATTATTCATCTTATACTTATCTAGCGCTCGTTTCGTCAAGAACTCTTCGAAGAAGCGGCAAGCCGAATGGAGAAAGCAAACATTCGGTACGGCGCTCCTCTTGCCCAATTCCGTGCACTGGGTCAAAAAGCGCAACATATTGTTTTGCAAAATCTAAAGCATGAAACCGACTATAGTGACGCTCCGGAGGAGTTTAGAGGTATGGTATTTTTTTGGCATATGATGTTTACGTATAGATTTTAACCTGAAATATAATTGTGAATTAGATCCACTGATGGACGAAATCATGCAAGATCCAGTAATTTTACCCAGTGGAAAAGTAATGGATCGTTCTGTGATTATGCGTCATCTCCTTAACTCTTCTACGGATCCCTTCAATCGTCAGCCCCTCTCAGAAGAAATGCTGGTTACAAATAGTGAACTTAAGGTTAGGATTCAGGAGTGGAAGGCGAAGAAAGGTCAATCACCACCATAAGAATACAAGTGGGTACATGAACGCAGCCACCCGATTTCTTATCGACGCTCTCGTCGGTAGCTAACACGATATTTTCAGAACTGTCCGATGAGTTCAAATGTTATGTAAAATTTTATTTCGTAGTTCTAGCATGATCACTAATTGCAAACGGTCAGGGTATTGTTTCGGCT
>JAQFYP010002571.1:0-12446 GCA_034694865.1 Bilobella braunerae | reverse complement strand
TGACTCTTCACATTGCTGATTTTCTAGTTGACCTACTTTCACTTTAACTATGCTCTATGCACTCTGTATTATTTAGACAATTCAAGGCTATCCTCCTTAACACTTCCTTTTATGTCTCATCTTTATTTTATTTTTATCAACTCCCAACTCGAACTCCACGTGTGTTGTACTAATTGCTCTGTAAAGTTTGGTCAGGGTCCCATGGGCTTTGTGCCCGTAGGGGGCCATAACGCTAAATAAAAAAAAATAATAAAATACAGCTCTCAAAGGAATGTAGAAAGGAATTTTTAACTTCAGATCCAGCGTTTCGAAGAGAGACTTTGTCACCTTGTGAGCTAACCATGACTTTCCTGATCCTGAGTCTCCGAGAATGAGCGTTGACAAAGTACCCTCGTCTCCGAAAGGGGCTGAAATCTGGTCCACGATTTGTTTTTCCAGGTCAAAAGCATGTGCTTGACATGGAAATTCCTTGGCAAAAACCGGAATGTGCAAATCATGTGCAGCAGGAATTCCTTCACGATCATACTTGTTGGAGTAGTATTCCCCGTCAAATATTTCCTTTAATTTGCTTTGGATTGACATTGCTCTCACTCGAACTACCAATATAGCGATACATAATTTAAATCTCCAGGAAATACAGTATTTATTTTTCGGCGGGTATTACTACGATAAATCTTTCAATCTAACAAGAACCTAAAAACCCCAATTATTTTATATTAAAGGGTCAATTAAGGAAACGATTCTGGCCCCTTGTTCAAGCGCGATTGAGTTTTGCAGTTAATTGTAGGTTTGAAGTAATATTTGTAGTTTTGTAGTGCAATCCGTACGCACGTACGGAAGCAAATCAAAATGGTGATTACTACGGTGAATAGCACATTAATGTGTCAATTACCTTGATATGTCCTATTGTATTCAATTTCCAATTGTAAACCGCTGCTGGAAAAAATAAGAAGTAATTTATATAGGTATTTATTACACGATAATTTTAGCGAATTATATTATATATTATTCCTCTGTGTTCCCAATTAACCCATAAATTGTCCCTTAGTTTTTAAATGAACTTTTGAAGTCAAACATTACTTTGCACGAAACAAATACTAAACATATAAACGATAATTAAGATGGTTTTGATTGCCCTAGAAACGCCTATAATTTGCATATTTTTCCTACTTCAACCATTTGATTAGTAGACCACGACTTATTCCGAATAATTTAAGTAAATATCAGACTTAAATAAAAAAAAACTTACTTTGAATTTGCTTCCAAAATATTATTTAATAGAAAACTGTAAAATATGAATTATGTTCCTAAGGTTTTACCGTTTAATTTAATTTATATAAATATATTATTTGTAACATATTATTTGCAGAAGCAAGTGAAAAAAAACACACGCAAAATTTAAGTGTGGAATGAAGTAAACTGGAATTAAGTGTGAAATTAAGTTACTCACGAATTCCCACAAGGCTTTGCCAATGCAAGTATGTTGCGAGGCCTTGGTGGTATGAAAATAAAAATAGCATATGGTATAGCATTGTGGAGTTGCTACATAGATACAAGAAACTGTAGCAAAATTGTGCGGTTAGATGATATCCCGTTTTTATTCCGGTTTTAAATTTTAATTACATTTCCTCAACTCTTTTACTTTGAAATTACTTACTTTGACTATTACGGTATCATAGTATGTAAAAGTAATGAATAAATTTAGTATAAGTTTTAAGTATTTTCCAGCAAAATCCGTCCCTTCGCAGCTGTATTTGCATCAGTTAATCTAATGAAAAATGCTTAGAATTTGAATATCTAGAGAATAATTAACTGGAACCTTGAATTTGCATATACTCTGATCGTATTTAATAATAACAAAAATTGGGTCATACACAGTCAGAGGCAAGGCGATTCCTTAAAAAGAGAGCCAATAGTAATTTTTTTTGTGGCTGATCAGGGGATTCGAACTCCGGTTCTCAGTCTAGCTAGGGAGAGAAACAGCTCCTAACTTTTAGTTTTTAGTAAATAAGAGTTTGAAATTGTGACCTTGCTTTAGAAATGTGAATTTCGTTTACTGGTATGTAAGTCCAACGCATCTATAAGGCATAGATCGTTTCAAAAGTAACTTCCAGGTACTAATATGATTGACAAGTTCAATGCCATGAAACAATTAGTTAAATTTGAAAATTACGTCCGGTCATGGGAAGAAAAAACTGTGCTCACAAAAACTGTTAGAACACAATCGTTGTAAGTGCTTAAAAATTTGTCCAAGTTCCGGATCCTTCCAAGTGTTAGTGAACAGTGCATAGCCGCACACAAGGACTGGTATATGAACTAGTGTATGAGTTTGTGAATGTATGAACTGAACAATAATCATCATTGTGAAAAATTACGTGCTAAAGTATTTAGTAGTTTCAAAGTAGTCCTAAATTTTGCACTTGTTGCAAAATGCATGTGTTCTACCATTCCAGACGTTGTAATTCATGAATTTGAGAGTATAAATTTTTTAAATACTTTTACATATTTTTCGCTGTTTCAATTATTGAGGGAAATTCAAACGAGAGGATTCAGCTACTTGCGTGATAATAACTAATATTAGCGTTAATATTGATACGCGCTACTTAAGTACTTATTTAGGAGGAAATATCGGAGTATGCAAGTTCAATTACTTTTACGTAGAGTAAAAATTAATTAGAGGACCAAAATAGGTTCCGCGAGTTTAGTTAATTTTTTTTATTAGTCTGTATAAATTATCTATCAATCGATTAGTGTATGTGACGCATAGGAAAGCTCAGGCATGACTTTTTTATAATTAGGGTGTAGTGATTACAATATTATAAACTATTCATTATCCTCATAATAAATAAGAGCAAATTGAAGGTACTCCGGAAGATTTCTAACACCTCAGTTATCCCTTATACTAAATACCATCCAATGAAAACATGACAAATGATCCCTTCAAGAGTTGTTCCACGTAAAGGGAAAAACATTTCTATAAGACACTTTTCGGTGTGCCCCCCGTTAACCTCAAAATCGCACCCAAATAAAATACTTTTGAACAAAAAAATTACTATAAACGGCGCAGAACACCCTAGAGACCCCCGTTATTTTAATAATTTGTATAATTTTCCTACTTCCGCTCTTTACGTGCACCGTTTTACCATGGCCTATTTAATAATTTGATACTATTTTCACACCTACTACGCTGAAACTTACTGTGGATTTGCTTCTAGAACATTATTTAACAGATACTCTGCACAATATCTAATGCGTAACTGTGTCATTTAATTGCTTCGACAATGTCTATTTTATACAAAAAGAAATGACAATTTACAGGTCTGGATTTGAGTGTGAAATTAAATTAAAAAGAAATATGTTGCGCGGCCTTGAAAATTGAAAACAAAGTATATTATTTTAGGAGTTGCTACAATAATTTTTTGTCTTGTGAGAACTGTAGCAAGATTGTGTGGTTTGGTAACATCCGTACAATTTTGCAAAATGTAAGTATTTCCGATTTGAGGACATACATATACAGTTTCCCATTTCATTTACAAACTTTGAGAATTGTCACTTCCACTATTGCATGGACACAATTTAAACTGTGTACCAGAAGAATGTCTACAAGTACCACACTTAAAATTTACATAACAATTATTTTAAAAAAAACAGAATTTTCCTGTTCAATACATTTATTTCGCCCAGTACCACTAAAGAGAGCTATTAGTTTGCATACACATTCCTCTTTTTGCCTTTTATTAAAAGCAATTATAACATGTATAGCAAGCGCTATGTTTAGCGGTATTTTCCTTTGTAAATGACTAGGAATGAACTTTTATATGGAGTTTTTAGGTGATAACGTACAAAATTATATAAAAAAAAACTAAGGGCTTTCTCACACATTGTTCAAGAAAGTAAATCTTACTAATTATAGTTTATTTTAATGTCATGACCACATATACCTGCGAATTTCAAGAACCGACTACCTATTGACGACCCATTGACCTACCCCACGACTTGTACAATTTAATAACCTACCTACTCATGGGTTAACCTGTATTTGTAGGTATTGAGCTATGTGTGTAGGTTACAGGTTTGCCTGCTAACTGTTTATGTAATAGGTTTCTGGCTTTATTCTAACCCGTCCATTTGCTATTTTTAGTTTAGTATGTACAAAAACCCATATGATTCCGGTTAACTTGATTCCAAATACCCTTTAGCTCCATTATAATACTTTTTAAACGTGTTTTAACTATTTTTTATTTGTTTTCAAGAAGAAAATTTAATACTAGTTCTCCTTATTAATTTAAATTGTAATTAATTTAAAACAAAAATTTAGCTTCTTTGCTTTTGCACGTAACAAGAAATTAATATGATCATCGTAAACTCGTCCAACTAATAGAATTATTTTGTATTTATTAAATACGCCGCCAGATAAGTCTTTAATTTAGAAAAGTTTAATAACATTTTTGTAACGTTTCGGGTGAAAAGCTGTTAATACGTGGTATAGCATCATGCCAAGTGCAATTAGTGGTTCTAAAGTAAATAAAAAAAACAATTATATGTAAAATGACAAAACTCAATTCCTTGTCCTCAGTTCCTTCCCGTTTATTTGCTTCCTCTGAATTTCATCGGAGTCTAAATAAAACATGCGTATAAATTATTCCTTTATAAGAGTTTTAACACCTTGAAATATTCAATAAGCAACTAACCCAATTAGCATTTGCCAGCGGGAGATGACAAAGCACTTACTGAAATTGCAATAACCAAAATGCAAACGAGCACAATTCTTGCGGAGTATATCTGGTCGACCTGAGAATAAAAATTAAAAAAAAAGAGAATAAAAAAATAGAAAGTTGGAGTAGGTGAGGTGGAATGATGTGTTAAATAAAGCATGTTGCAGCTTTTATATAGGGAATCACTCCATTACTTTTCTGTGACGTAGCAAACCGAATGATGAAATGTTTTTAATAACGCTAATACGGGACCTTGCTGCTGGAACATTTTGGTTTTTATGTCATTTGCTCAGCAACAGTTACGCAGAACACTGATGTAAGCCACCTGAATGTGGGTATATTTTAAAGTTTGTGACATCGGTTAGGGTAGGTTAGGTTAGATAACCTAGTAAAACTCGCTCTATTATACATTTTACCAAAAACAAGTAGATAGTGTATAATTTGATGCAACATGCAACTTGACACACTTCACTTTAATTTTTTTAAATTTAGTTCAGCTGTTTGGTTAAAAAAAGTAACTTCAATGAATTCAACTGTAAGCAAGTATACCGGTGTAGTAAGAACAAGCCCGTTCTAAAACGGGAGCATTTTGTTTTGAACCTTCTGTTCTAAGACGGGCTTGTTTAGGTATTCTTAAGTATTTTAAAAAAAAAAAGTGAAAACTATAACGCGCGTTTCAGGGAGCTGCTGTATTCAGGAGTCGGGCGAAAGCGAATAGTTGAGTTGAGTGAATTGTAACATTGAAGTATAATTTGTAGTTTTAAGGTGCACACCTGCCTCGCGGACGGAAGCGTAGATCAAAAAGCGGAGTCGCAAAAACGTAGTTTCCCAAATGCGTAAATGCCCACAGGCGTAGAATCAAAAAGCGTATAAACCAAAAAATTAGCGCAAAGAATTACCAGTCAGGAATATTTTTTTAATGTAATCTTGGCTTCCATAATTCTAATGATTAAACCTAAACCTAATAAATATAAATAATAAGTTTTATATAAAATATAAATATAAAATAATTATTTAAACCTAAACTTGCTAATAAATAAAAACCAATAATATAATTAGGTCAGCCCAAAAGTATAATTCAATTGAAGCTATGAGTTGCGTTTATTGTTTCACTTTTTATGTGTCATAAAGTTTATATTTGAGTGGTTACAAATTATCCTGAAATAGTAAAAAAAAACATTTGCTTAACTCAAGTTAACTTAAAATTGTTACAATCAAAACAATTTTGAGTTGAAACCTTTTCAACATATTGACTCGTATTTGTACAGATAGTTCACTACGTTTTTGGTCAACTACGCATTTGGTCATCTACACTTTTGGGCAACTACGCTTTTGGACCTACGTTTTGCGACTCCGCATTTTGACCTACGCATCCGTTTTCCAAGGCCTTTACACACGCGCGGGTAAATCAAAAGAACTATAGCTCTAGAAAGTAAGACAATTGCTATGGCGAATCTTCAAAATTATAAACTGTACTATTCTATTAGGAAATTTCTTTTATGGTTATTAGAAGTACTGCAAGTAGCTGTGTTCAAAATTTAAATTTCTTTAGAATTCATGTAAAAAAGTTTAGAGTCATATTACATGGCTCATTCCGTAGCACTGATTTACGTTGCAGTTTAGCAAGTTCCAGTTGTAACTGATACTTCTGTTTTGCATAGACGTAAGCTCATGTATTTTAATTTTTAATTATTTTCGTTCCTAAAACTTCCTATCAATGAAATTTCCATCCTAAAAATATCATATTTTTCACAGACTCGTGACGAAATGATTTTGCATAACAAACGTTATATCCTTGATTCCAAATGTGGTTGGAAATTAAAAATAAACCCAAAACGGATGTGACCAATTAGCGTATTATAATATTACGAACACATGACTTGGCCTGGTTGTCCAGTGGTTAAGCTTTCATTCCTTTTCCACTAGCATCCGGAGATCGAGACTCATTTTCTCCATGGAGAAAAAAATAACGTCGACGTTTGGTCTCGATCACCCAAAATAAAATTTGCCAAAGGACGATAAGCGTCCACGCTCCAGAGCTAGCAGAAGAGAAGAAGCACAGCTGACTCTCGGAGTGATGTCTCGACTGCTATTTTATCTGCAAAATTTGCATAAAAAGCAACTTGATAGCGCGGAGGCGTAAGTCCACACAAGGAGTTCTTTACGAAGAATCCTAACTCTCTCCATTGAAGCGCCTGGGTGCGAATGCATTAGAGAAATAAATTATTATCCAATCCTAATCCAACTTTAAAATCGATACAATAGAAAAACCAATCCAAATCCAAATCTAATCAAATCATGATCGAAAAATTAGCCATTCCTAAGCTTAAAGTTAGCAATCTTTAATCCTGGTCAGGAGTAGGCCTAGGAATGGATTTGCGATAATTACTATTCAACTGGAAGTAGATTAGAGTAAGTTACATTTGTAGTTAGTATATCCCATTAATATAATCATGAAACATACAAGAAACAAAGCGAAAATGACAAAAAAGTTTGGTCAGAGCAGGAATCGAACCCGCGATCCCTTGCCAGCACTCCGGTGGGCTAACCACAACAGGTGATTTTCAGATTGTGTTGGGTTTGAATTTGGATTCAGATTGGATTTTAGTGCGAGAATCCGCAGATTCTAAATGAATCCGAAATCTCGGATAGGATTTGGGCAGATAGGTATTGGATTGGGATTGGATAAGTTTTCTAATGCATCTGCCTGCTGGAGTCGATGGGATGATATTATGTGCTGATTATCCAAGATTCAACTCCAATAACGGCGCGGAGACGATAGTGAGAAAATTGGCAGTGAATCTACTGCAGTTATTGTAATGGGCCCGATTGAGGCATGAGCGGTGTAGTGATATCCCCTCCATATTAAAATACATACAATTTGAACACATTCTAAAACAATTAAGTGCAACAGTAGAAAAATAAAAACAATTTTTTACTTTGAGACAGTTTTTAATTTTTTATTGAGCTCACCTGTGTCATTGCAACCATAATATTTTTGCTTTTTATTCAAAGTAAGTAAAATTGTAAAATAATTTTTTACGAAAAAAAAATGGACATGCAAATTGAAGACACGGGCTCAAACAACTTAAGTAAAGATGGAAATTTTGAAATCATGGCATAATCAATCCTTGGCTACAATATTTTAATATTTCCAGCCAAAATTAAATCAATATCCATTCAATTTTGTTTACGTCTTACATTACATTTTTATTTTCAAATGTAAGTCAAAACATGCTTATTTCCTACACATTATATGCGCTTTAATCAATCTACATTTGAGTACGATGAAGTAAATAAATAAACAGAAATCAAGCAGTAGTACATACGCAAGAGATCGAATGACCATTTCAAACTCAGCATGGGTCAATTTTGGCAGAGCGAAAAATGGCGCCCAGGTTATAAACTCAAATCTAAAAACAAATATTAAAACTGGGTCGGACACGCGAACTTGGGGAAGTCATACGAAGTAGCATTTGATATTAAATAAGTCGTTTTTGAGAACGCTTTAAGGGTAATTTGTTAAAGAAATATGTTTGTACAACTTATGCCAAACATTTTATTTCAAACTAAAGTTTTTTTAGAAGTATAAAAAAGTACAGCCTCCATCTCACAATTTTAGTATAAAAAAAACTCTAATATAGTTAGATACTGCACTATATAGGTAAAAAAAACGCCGTACATACAGTAGGCGAACAAACACTTCTATGTGCTTATACAAAAACCTACATGCATTCTACTCATGTCTCATGTGGGCATCGTATTTAAATTGAATTTTAATTCTTTCACAAAAAAAAACTAACAAGCAGTCAAAGAAGTACTGTCATTTATAGGAATGGCAATCCGAGGATTTCGGGTCGGATTACGGATCTTCGGATTGATCCGGTCGGATTAGCGGGTCCGTTCGGTTAATCCGACATCGGATTACAAACCGATCCGAGTCGGATGAACCCATCGGACTAATCCGAAATCAGATCGGATTTCGAATTGTTTTTTGAAAATACCGCTACAACGTAGGATAATCAAGATTATTCTATTTCAACTAAACCTAGACTTGTCTATGGTAGAATATGTGTCAACCAAAAAAATATATTTAAAAAAAATACATTTCATTCAATCGTTTACGCAAATGCACTTTTGGAATACACCGGAAGCATATTCGGTGTTTTCGCCAATTAAAGTTTTTTCTCATGAAAATATTCCCGTTCGCATGAAACATCAAAATAGTCTTGGACCATTTTTGATTCTCAAGTTAATTGGGTTCCATTTCCCAGCAGAGAACAAAAAAAATATACCAGTACACTGGATAACATAACTGGATATACTTATGGAAAACTAGAGTAAATATATATGCTTAGCAGCACGACGTGTGACGACGACGACGTTTGATGTGTTGGGCGAGCGTTTTTGCACTACCGCATCCGAATGACTTTCTTAAGTGGTGTATAATTATTAGGACATCATTTAGATCTGTAATGTGAAATTACGCTCGTAGAGTTATATTTTTTGAAACTTTATCCAAAGAATAGTACTTTTTTCTTTGTCCCTGAAATGATCCAATATCTAACTTTTGCCTCCCTTTGATTTGTGTTCAATTAAAGCTGATGAAACGGACAAAACTTACATTCAGCTAGAACAATTTCTAGTACTGCTGGATCAACTTCAATAATTACTTAAGAAAATTTTCAACAAGAATTAACAACTAAAACAATAAATGAAGTAATTCGCGTACAGGTCAAAGTCCTTCAGTCACTTTACAAATAAAAAACCTTAAGTATCTTTGTGTTTGCGCTATGTCATATGCACAAAAAAAAACAATCCAAAATGCGACCTGTAATCCGAGCCAATGTTCCGGTTAATCCGTTTCGGATTGCCCTATAATCCAATCCGAAATCCGATCCGTGGGATTAAAAAATGAGTCTATCCGATCCAAGAAAAATCCAACCAAATCCGACAGATCGGATTAGTGTCGGATCGGATTGCCATTCTTAGTCATTTACAGCGCAGCACTCTTTTGCTATCCAAATGTTAAAGTAATTTAGGCTAGTCAAATAAGCCCGTAAGGGCCCTTCGTCTCAGGACGAACTAGTTTGGCAAGCAATATATAACGTAGAAGTTAGATTCATAACCTTGGTAATTATTTTATCGACACTTTGTCAAATTGAAAACAACTATAGATATTGAATACGATGCAAAAGACAATAGAATAAAAACAATGATAAACAATATATGCTACCCTCTGACATTGAAATGCTCATATAAGCACAAATACCAAAAGTGTCAATTCAGTTTGAGCACCACAGTTCACAATTTGTGTTTTAAGGCAAAATAAACTAATTGTTTGCATTGAAGGAATACAGATGATGTCAGCTTCAACGCTTTGCGTCGTATTACTGATTTTGGCGATTGGTTCTTTGGTGGATAATGTGGTACGTGTGGAATTTGAATAAGTATTAAATATTTGTTGCAAAGCAAAATCAGAAACGGCGAAACCCAGCCTGTGTCTGTACCAAATTTTTATAAAACACTCCTAAGCTTGAAAGCTAAAGCTGATTGTTTTGTACGTGGAATTTAAACCTATCTAGTGTAAACTTAACATTATGTTTATTGTGTTCATTAACTGTTGGTGTCGTATTTTATAGTATTTTTTGCAAGGCCCTGTGTTAACTGGTTGATTTAAGAAAGCTCTTTGTTTCCCATTTTCAAACTTGCATTGTCTAATAAACACAATCATATTTTTTAAAAAAATCCGCTCCAGCAAAAAAAAAAAGCAATTATATTATTCATTTTATTCACAGAAATCTGAGTCAGCAGATCACAAGTGTAAGATGAAGGAGAACTGTGACAGAGGCAGATGTTGCTCTGTCAATCATTAATGCCAGAATAGAAACAGTTACCACTGTAAAAATTGTGCCGTTAAACATTAATTGTTTAATTTATTGTTTGTTTGTATATGTTTGAAAAATAAATTTATTCAAATAATTGCCTTTTAAATGTTATATTTGGATTGTGACTGATTTCAGTTCGTAGCCCTAGTCATGGGATTGTTTAACCGTCATGTCTGTACGTCTGAAAATAACTTGAGTATATGATCTCCAATTGACATGAAATTTCACCTGACCTGCAACATGATCTAGAATTTTTGAAAATGTGGCAGTGAGGCTAACCTTTCTGATCGCACTCTATTCACTTGCACACTACTAATTACGCCAATAATGTAGAGTTTTTATGTAATTAAACAATTAACCTTAATAATAGGATAAATAATTAAATTTTTTATTAGATCTATACGCAAGTTTCAAAACAATTCCCAATTAGTTAATTGTGACTATCATTCAACAACGATTGAGTATAGATGTTGAGTTTTACAAGCTAACAAGGGCAAAGCACAATGAAACTTACATGCTCCTAAGTAAAGGAACGGAGCTAACGCCAAATTCTAGCATCGAATACTAACATAAATCTAGTGTTAGGATTAGTGCTTATGTTTGGCGTTCTCAACTGGTCTAATATGATCATCACAAACTCGTCCAACTAATAGAATTATTTTACTATAGCAAATACCCGGAAAAGCAAATTTCCCATACCCGTGTATTAGAAATTGTTATTGTTTTGAAACGTAATTGACTTTTGAATTACCATTAAATTTTTGGAAGTAGTTTTAGAATGCATTTGTAGATTTTGAAGTGCAATTACAATTGCGAAACACGGACGCATAGATACACAAAAAATTAGACAATTACTATGGAGAATTAATTAAATGCGCCGCCAGATAAGCCTTTAATTTAGAACAGTTTATTAACATTTTAGTAACGTTTCTGGTGAATAATTGTCAATACGTAGTTTAGCATCATGCCAATTGCAGTGGTTCTAAAGTAAATAACAACAAAAACAATTATATGTGAAATGACGAAGCTCAATCCCTTGTCCGTCTCCCCGTTTATTTGCCTAGGGATCCGTATCGCCAAGATTGATAGGTCTAAATAAAAAAAAATGCTTAAAAATTATTTGTTTATAAGAGTTTTAATACCGTAAAATAACCAATATAAATAAATATAAATAACTTACAAACGGAGGTGACAAAGCACTTACTGAAATTGCAATAACCAAAAAGCAAACAAGCACAATTCTTGCGGAGAACATTTTGTCCACCTGAGAATTAAAAATTGAAGAAATAAAATAAAAGATTAGAAATTCGGGGTGAGTGAGGTTGAATAATGTGTTAAATAAAGCATTTTCAGCTTTTATATAGGGAATCACTCCATTACTTCTCTGTGACGTGGCGAACCTAAGGATGACATTTTTTTAATAAAGCTAACACGCTAACCTTGCTGCTTGAGCACTTTTGGATTTTATGTCATTTGTAAGCCATCTGAATGTGGCAATATTTTGAAATTTGTGAAAGGGTCAGGGTAAGTTAGTGTAGATAACCTAGCAAAACCTGTTCCATTTCCGTATATCTGACCAAAAACAAGGCGATGGTGTATAATTTGATGCAATATGCGACTTGACACATTTTACCTTAATTTGTTTAAACTTATCTTACAAGGGAGACTACTATACTGTCGGTCGACACTGGGTACGTCATGCATTCCGACCTTTAGTTTGGACCCATTTGACCCAATTTTGACCATAATTTGTCTGCAAGACTCACAAACTTATATGGCGGGAGAGTTTGAAATTTTGAAAATTCTAATATTTTCAAAGGGGGGACTATTGGAAACCTAAAAT
>JAQFYP010002570.1:0-12447 GCA_034694865.1 Bilobella braunerae | reverse complement strand
CGGAACTAAGCATTGTAGTCAAGTTTTCCAATAATTTAGCATTTGGTGCATATTTGAAGAAATTGAGATTTTTTTTTTTAAATTTAGAAAGCTGCTGTCGGCATTAAAACGAGTAAACTTTGTTGTCACTAAGGAAAATTAGTAAATAATATATCCGGCCTTCGTCGAACACCCTGTATAAGAATTCATCGTTGATGGTGGAAAGCTAGAACAAAAAAAGTAAATTCAGATTGTAGTGGTGTAAGAATATTTCCAATAGAATTTCTGTCGGAGTAGCACCCTAATATAAATTTAATTTTAAATTATTTAAACATTTTTTTTTTATTTTTTAAATTACAGTGAAAGTTCCCCAAATATCGAAAGTGATGTCTTTACATAAAGCAAAAAAAAAATAGTAAATCATACCGTACACAAATAACTGAATAAAATGAGATGGAAGGTGCATTTTTTTTAATATTTCATGGCGTTTTGCAGTTGCTTCTAATAGTACAAATTAGGCTGCATTCACTTAAAGGGCTAATTCTAGGGAGGAAGTTTTGGGAGAAAGTGTAATCATAACATGAAATGTAAACATACTTTCTGTATAAACTGAACCAACATTTGTGTAACGGAAGCTACACAACTTGGTCAACTATTCAAACAAAGTGGAAGTGGTGGCGTAACATAATAATAAAATTGAAAAGAATTTTGTCTCAAAACAACAATTTCGAAATTTCTACAATTTCAACTAGGTATTAGCGTTTACAAAATTGTTTTGAAATAGTCGAATAAAGCTATTTAGAAAATTCAACCTAACCAAAATTCACGTTAGCAAAGCGTGTACCACGTGGTAGAGATTTTTATATTTGAACTTCGACTTCTATTCTCAAAAATTTCCGTTTCATATACTTTCTCTAATTGACCGGAACTGAAGAATCGCTCTGTACATTACGAAGCCACCTTTTTTTCAATCAAAATCTATATAAATTGCAATAAAATTTCTTCAAAGTGACAAACTTTTGCTTCATAGGCTACTCCAAAAAAAACTCATTAAGAACTCAATGACCAAAAACATTAATGAAGTTTAATTGAAAGAAAATATCGCTCACTCGCTTCAATAAAAAGAGCTTAACTAAATAATTTTAAAATTTTGATAGTATTTATATCGATGAAGTTACAACTGGCGTTACATCAATGCTTCTGTTAAAACATACAAAATTCGACATCATGCGAGACGGTGATTGTTTTAAATTTTCAAAAAATGAAGAAAAAAAACTATTTCCATTTTTAGCTCATACCCTTAATATCCTGTTAGAAAAACTATTCAAATTCATTCATTAAATTTGTAAATTCGAAATAACGGGCTTTTGGATCTTAAAATTCAAATTACATTGGAAAACAAAATCATCCCTCCTAAAACCAACACTCCCCAGCGACAAGTCACTGTCTCCTCCAGGCAAGGCAGAGCTTTTCCGCTTCCGAAAGATGGGGAGCTTTCTCCGCAAAAGTGGGGGCGGTGGGGCCGATTTTGGCAGTAAAGTGAGAGCTTAACAAAGAATCCAAACGGAAAGGGCCCTTTGATTCACAATCACAAAACCGCATCCTCCTGGGCCATTTAGTGGCCCTATTGTGAATGCTTTCTTTTTGTTCTTTCTGTTTTCATTTAACAAATTTCAACAAACAAACAAATAAATCGATTTTTCTAAAAAAATTTTTTTAGAAAAATCCCTAATCCCTTCCTACACCGGAACTTTCATTTCCTGAAAACCCGTTTTTTCAAAAACGTGAACTTTTTTTTTTGTAAAAGTGAAAATGAGAATTAAGTTGAAGGATAAATCGGAGACCTTTTCACTTTTTTCTTATTTGATATTTTTTCTCCTCCTTCAAAAGAGAAAGTAATTTGACGTTTTTTAGCTCCAATCCTCCACCACCGCCCTCAGCATTTTCCCTTTTTCAAAAACAATTAAGGCCGTTTTAGAGCAAATTAATTTTTCCGTGAACAAATATGCTTCCACGCTGAATGCGCTGAACACATAGCTGATTCGTTCGCTGATGCCATTTTTTAAATAAACTTCTTTTGGAAAAGATGGTGAAATGGAAAGGAGGCGCATTTTTGTTACTAATGCCAAATTGAAGCGTCGCACAAAAAATATATTGATAATTTGCTTGTTATTTCAAACTTCATAGATACTAGGAGGTCTTAAAATTTGCTTTGTAAGCTTAATTTATTACTTACCCTCACACTAATATTAGTCGTATTTTTAGCGGTGAAGTATTTGTTTTTTTATGAAAAATCAGTCTCCATTATCAAAGTCAGCGATGATTACAATTTTTATGATTTATAAAAAGACAACTTTTCAGTAATTTCAAAATTTTGAAGAAAAATGTTAAACTTGAAATTTTGAAGAAAATCGTTATGCTTTCGACGCTGCAATAGTTTCGACGCTGGTCACATTTCCAGGAGTCATATCGAAACAGTTTTGGAAACAGTGGCGATCGGGAATTATGAGTTGGTGAACGCTTTGCAGCGTCCGCACAACGATGTTCTTAATTTTGTACATCAGCTCCTGAGCTGCGACATTTCCGCGACGCGTTCTAAAAGTTTAGACAAATTTGAAAATTTGAAAAAAAAAATCTGTTTTGAAAATTGAAATTCAGCAAATTGTTTCTATTCCTGTGCTTTGGGAGCACTTAAAATTGCTGAAATATCAACTGGAATTGACCACGGTGCCAAGTGGAGCTGAAACAGCTCCTTTCAGGAATCGCTCAGATGAAACTGTATTTTTTTTTTAAACTTTTCTAAATTCTAAAACATTACAATTCATTCTAAAATTCAAAACATTCTAAAATTAAAAGACTTCTACTTCCGTATTTCCGGTTTTACTTGATCTTGTTTGGAGAGCGTTTGAATTGAAAAATCTTTATTTGCCTTTTCAAATTCGCCTTCATTCTTTTATTCAAAGTTGCTGTGATAACTTTCACTTAATCCTCCCTCTAGTTAATAGAAAGTTTTTTTTTTGTAAAAAAAATCTATAGGAGAAATTAAGCATTTCGGAGCAAAAAAAATTTAACTTTCATTTTCGTCATTTTTCACAAAAGTTTTTTTGCTTTGAGTAATTAGCTCCTTAGTGAAAGTTCAGTAGGAAAGAGAAAGTAATAGCGAATCTTGGCTTTTTTGTGTAAGTTACAATTCGACGGTTGATGCCAATTAGTGGAGAAAGTTAATTACGTAATTAATTTAAGTAGCTTTCACTTTCATCCTCACACTTTTTTACATCTTCTAGTGCACGTCGGTATCGTTGGAATTATTCTTATGTGGCGTGGAAAATAGTTTTTGTCGAAGAAAATTAACAAAGATAATAATGCATTAGCCGAAATAAATAACCTTCAGTTACCAAAACCATTACATGTTTCCATGCTTGAATTTCTTTTCGTATGGCGTATGACATTTTATGGTGAAAGTGCTTGACTTTTCGGCTTTTGTAAGCCTTTTCCTAAGGTCAGACACAGTGGAAGGCGGCGCACAACACTACTTTATAAATCAAAAAGTCAACCCCTTTTCTCTTCTTTACCGTTTTTTCCAACGAAATTGAACTAACAGTAGTCAAAAACATCCAAACCATAAGAAAATCGCAGCAAAAACCACTTCTTAAACTAAGGTTCATTTTTTTAACAAAGGGCTCATTCATTTTGTATTTCTTTTTTAATATTTTTTTTATAAAATGAAAAATATCCCTTTTCAAAACGTTTTTTTTTTTAAATTGAAACCTTTATTCTAAAAAATTCGATATAGAAAACTATTTACTTCACAACAATCAGTTTCACACGTTTAAAACTAAAATTAAAAGGTGAAGCTTGGAAGGAAAATTGTGCTGCAATCAAGAACAATTAGTTAATTAAGTTTCTAACGGCAGATACGTGCAGATGGAGAGGCATAGGTGAGCAGGAAGGACAACGGGATTTGATCAAATCAGCGCAGTCTAAATACTCGCAGCGCTGATTTGTTCATTCCAAATTCACACGCAGCCAGAGAGTGCAGCGTTTCAGTACTGAAAAACAAATACGGCGCTTCCAGCGTCTCTGTTCATTCCAACTACAAAAAGTTGAACTGTTGTAAACATTTTTTTTTAATTCGAAAGCTAAATGACCTAGTTTAATGCTAACTAGGTTCACAAGAGAAACTGAAAAAAAAATCATGTTTCAAATCAAAAATCAAATTTTATTTAATTGATGCCTTCTGGAAGGCTCATATTGTTAAACTTTCAGATTCATCTTAAATGAGTTTAGATTTCTTTTTGAAATATTGTAATTTTTAAAATTCCTTTTTCTTAATTAGATTTTCCTAATTTTGTAAGCCTTCGAATGGATGGCGATCGGATATTTCCTATCTGATTTGTGATGATTGTGAGTGGCTTGGATTATATTTTCATATAAATGGCATTGTAGTGAATTATTTTTTGGAATAAAGCTAATTAAGTAAAATCAACTTTTCAGGTATATTTCTCTGCTTCAAAACAGCTGATTTAAAATTTGAATTTAAAATCCATGTTATTTTTTTGCTTAGAAGTTATGTAAAAGTTTGGTGCGACTTGAGTTGCGAAATTTTCACTTTTGGTGGATTTGGCTTGGCTGATGACATTTTGGGGAAAGCTCCTCTTCGCTTTCTCCCGTTCATTGGGATACGATTAGAAATAACACCCAGTTTTTTCCTCTAAAGCATTAGTTCATTCATCTACTGATCCGCTAATTCCCGCTTTCACTCTCCCCACCCACGCCACTCCGTCATTCATCAACAATATTCACACCCCAACACCCCTTTGTCTCCTCTCGCTTTCGCCCGCATCCCCACCACCACTTATTCACTCATCAACCCAATTGGTTCATGCACCAATGACTCAACACCCCACACGATTCCATGCACATTCACTTTCACTCAGGACAAAGTACTCCAGTAACCTCAAGTCTCAACTGCCCATGTACAGAGACTTTCTTATTTCCGGTACAAAAAGAGAAAGTCCGAAAAGCCGGCTATCTTTTTATAAAAGCTAAAGTCCTCCATTTGCCACTACAGGGAAATTAAGCTTACCATTTTTACATATACCCTTTAGTTAATATTCTTCTTTATATTTTGAGGTACAATATCTGTCTCTTTTTATGGGAAAATTTTTTTTGTTTATGAGGCACAAAATCGGTCTAATTGTTATGTAACCTACCGTAAGAAACGTTCTGTACATTGTACTATACCACCAAAAATTGTATTAAAATTTTTAAATTTTTAAAAATTAAAAATGGCAAACTCATCTCTTCAGCGAAACGCGATTTTTTATAGGTCATCTCTTTTTTTTTGAAGAGCTTAATGTAGACTTTCAGCAAAAATATGAATTAAAAAAATGCAAAAACACAGCTATCAACACTACAACAAATTAGAAATCTTGGACATTAAACTAAAACTAAAACTAACATTATCTGTTTAAACCGTAAAATTGAAAGCGGTGTTGTATAATGCAAGAAAAGTGTAGACAAAAACGGATTTTTTTTTCAAAAAATCTACACAGATTCAAAGTTTAACCAAATAGATTTGCTTTTATTTAATTAATTACCATTTTATAAAACGATATTTAACCTTTTATAATTTTTCTTTTTGTGTGGATTATTAGGAAACTCTTCGTAGGTCGCATAAGTGGGCAAATTCTTTTGGAGATAATGTGGGTATTCTCAGAGAAAGTAAACCAGATATGGGCTTTTGAATCGTAAGACATAGACAGGCATCGTCGGGGAAAGTAAAGCAGATTTGGGCATTTGAAGTAGATCTTTGAACAATTTTGAATAGATTTGGGTATAGATGGGCAAATACTTTTGGGGAACAGGAGGGCCCTTCCCAAAGCTAACAAAGGCCCACTTCCAACAAGGAGCCCTTTATGCCCACACAAAACTTCAAAGGAACCTTTAAAGCAGTCCAAAATCCAATTCACCCGCAAAAGT
This sequence comes from Bilobella braunerae, assembly GCA_034694865.1. NCBI lineage: Eukaryota > Metazoa > Arthropoda > Collembola > Poduromorpha > Neanuridae > Bilobella > Bilobella braunerae. The sequence continues at coordinate 6,486 of JAQFYP010002570.1, read as the reverse complement.
GAAAGTTCAAAATCCAGCACAGGATTTGACATTCTAAAATTACGCCGAATTGTAGAAGTAGGAAAAAATTTTAATGCAACTTTCTCTTTCGACTTTATAATTATAAAATTTATAATCCACAATTTTTCCTAAATCTCTCACTTTATTTTCAGGTGAAAGTTGAAAAACTGAAAATTATAAAGAAGCGTTTCGCATTCGCATTTTTTATAATGGCAATATGCAGAGCTTTTTTTTTGCATGTTCCATTCTCATTTTTAGCATTTTGAAACACCGTCTTTGCATACATAGCATTTACTTTTATGTCCTGATTGCAAGAGAAAGTAAAAAGAGAAAGAAATCAAGTGTTCGCTCAAAAAATAAAAATCTCAAAATGCTATTAGTTAAGACCCGTTTGGCGGAACAGAGAATTCAAGCTAAAACCAATAAAAAAAACAAATTTGAGTGATTTTTTTTAATTTTAAGTCAAATTTTAATTTATCAGCCAGATAGACTTTTGAAGACTTTCTCTTTTTTTGTGTGGAATTATGAGACTTTTTACACAAAAATTCGAATAATTCAATTTAGGAGAAAATTAGTGCAATTAAATAGTCACATCTGTGAACATTCTAGTGCAATAACTTTTCATTGCGTAAAACACTGCCCGACACAAGTGGAAACCTGAACATGAAAATTCGACTCTCTTCCTTAGATGCAAGAAATATAAAAAATAATTGGCGTTTAAGTGCCATTCAACTTGGAATTAAATAATGACCACAACTTCTTTGCCGGACTTTGTCTTTGTGCAGCACACAAGCACATTAGAAGCACAATAAGCTCTGTTTTATGAGATGTTTTTTTTAGAAAAGCATTTATACACGCTTTGCACGCACCATTTTGTTTTCTGGAATCTGGACATTATTGTTTATTTTGTAGTGTTTTTGTTTATTGTTCTGAAATTTCTAAAATTTGAGTTACCTTTTCTTAAATTGACCCTTGACATGCCTTTCCTCGAAAGTCGATAAGCGGGAAGTTGCTGTTTCTTAGAACAAAAAATTTATGAAATCGCCGCGGCGGTGCGCCCTGGCTCTAATTTTGTAAATTCGTGCATTGACCCGCAAAGAGCGAGAAGTGATATGCCCTTTTATGATGATTTTATTTATTTGACAATTGGCAAATGCCCTAGTCAACAAGGACGGAGATTCTTAGGTTACATGTTTGATTACAAGAATTTGATGTGAGACTTTAAGATAACTATGTACTTATGAGTATATAGTGTATGTTTAGATCTAAAACTAAAATAGAATAATTAAAATTGAAATGGCATACCCGCTACCAACCAGCTGGAGAAAGTAGAAAAAAAGCCTCTAAGCCTTGATTATGAAAAATTTTATTTTATTTGCTGGATTTTTTTTTCTTTCCCCCATTTGTTGGGAAATGAAGTCAAGGGCGAAAGGAGGACTCGCTTTCTCTTTCCTCCGAAGAAAGTGGAAAAAAGATAATGAAATATAAATTGAAGTTCTAACTTTATTTCGGCGTGTGAAAGTTAGCAAAAGAGAAAGTTTGAGGGAGGGAAATTAATGAGGGAAATCAGGGCGTGTGGAGAAAATTTTAATAAAAGGAGCGTCTTCAAGGGCTCACACCACCAGAAAGAAAGGGCCTCTCTCATAAAAGGCATCTTCACAAAAAAAAGTTTTTTGTTGAGTGTAAAAAATCCCACAGTCAAGAAGAGAAAGCAAGGGAAAGTTTTTGTGGGAGAATGGAATGAAAATGATCGAAAAATGATTTTCCAACATCCCATTCTTCTGCTTCATTTTCCAGAGCCTCTCCAGCGCCTTTTCGCATAGAACCAATTTTGGAAGACAAAGTAAACGTCCAATTCTTTGTCACTTTTCCCTCACCAAACACAAAAAGTCGTCTTTCCATTTCATGTATCCGTATTTTTCCCACTTTGGACCACACAACTCTCCCTGTGACTTTTTTTCTTTTTTAGTTTGTGGTAATAACAAACAATTTCATTTTGTACAGAGCGTTTTTTATGTTCTGCTGAAAAAGAGAAAGTTTGGGAAAGTGAATGGCGATGCTCAGTAAAAATGCCGTTTGAAACTTATTACTCTTTACGTATAAGTCAAATTATAAAGTCAAAAGTTAGATACAACGTTACGATACAATATATTCGTTTCGGTACAAACAAATTCTGTTGTGTTCGTTTGGATATTTAGGGATTTAGAGAAATAACGCTTTTTTAACCTTATATCAACCTACAATTAATGAATCAACCTACGAAACTCTAAAAATTAAATAATTTATAGCGTCTAAAAAACAAAAAAAAAACATAAGAACTTTGCTTTAATGTAAAAAAACAAAACTGAAATCAGACATTAACACAGATATTAACATAAATATAGGCTAAAATCCTTGGACAAAATAAACAATACCACTTTTAAAATTGAGTAGTTTAAATTAAACCATTTATTGGCGCAAGATTATGATTATTAAAGCAATTTTAAACTATACAAAAAACAATTCCAAACGGCCATTTTTCAAAATACAAAAGTAAGTTCTTCACAGACGAAATAGCCAGATGAATCGAAAGGACGCTAAATCCACAAGTTAGAGGGTTAATTTATTAAATAAATCGTGTAATGGCAATTTGCAGTTGCTACAAAATCAAATTCGGTTAGAATGCTTAGAAAATGATCATTGAAGGGTGAAAGTTGGTGGCGTAATAATGACCATAAAATTTACACATGCATTCACTTTCATTTGCATTGTCAACCCGTTTATTGGGGTAAGCTATACAATATTCTATTGAAACAATGTCATTCAATATATAAAATTCAAAATTTAAAAATTCACGACTGCACAGTAATTCAAACAAACAACTTAGAATAATTATAGATTTGAGTATGATTCTCTAAATAAATTTTCAATTGGCGTTTTGCTCTTGCTCTTTTGCTGTATTGGGTATTTGTATCCAGAAATATTCCCAGGGCTTGTTCCTGCAGTGTAAAGTCGTGAGTGAAAGTGTTGGCGCAATATAATTATAAAACTTACAAGCATTTTTTCTTGAAATTCCAATGTCAAAATATTCTTACAAGCTGTACAAAGTAGTTTTGATTATTCAAAAAGGAGGCAACCTACGAAATTTCATTCGAATCAGCACCCTCTCTGAACTGGATTTTATCGTAAATTTTACCTTAATTCAATTAATTGAATTTTTAAACGGCGTCTTGCTCTTGCTTCCTTGCGGTTGGACACTTCTGTCCAGGCATTGCTCCGAATGATTCTAGAGTGAAAGTCATGAGTGAAAGTTGCTGAGAAAAAGTAGTCGAGAGCGTAATGTAATTATAAATTTAAGGCAATTGTTTGCTTAGCGGAGAAATGAGGATGTGAAGTTGTGGAAACTTTTGCTTTTCATTTTGTTTTGTTCTCTGAAGTGAGAGTGTTGTTCTTAATTGAAAAGAAAGCCATCAACAGACTTTCACCAACTTCATCACCCACTCCCAACACACTCCATTCAATTATCACCCAAAGCCATCAACAAACTATTTCAAAATTACTTTATTTACACCAAAGGCAACATCAAAACCAATTTTGAAAAAAAAACAACAACAACAAACAAACCCAAAGCTCAAATCGCTGAAATCGTTGAATGATTTGCTTAATCAGTAGCGACGGACCGCCGTCGCCAAGTTGCGCTTCAGCTGCAGCGATTTGCCGTAGACGACGAGAGAGGCGTGGAGTGCGTCTTCTCCAGGATACATTCGGAAGGGTTATGATTGGTGGAGGCATTCGGGAGCGGTCGTCTCTGATTGGCTGCTGAGCAGAGAGAGGTGGAGCTGAGTAGCTGGCCGGAAGACCGTGACACAGTTCGGAGTCGACTTCATTTTCTGCATTTCCCGCACAAAAAGGGCGTTGCAAAGGATTCTGTCGATATGCTCCGCACGGTCGTTGTCGCATCGCAGAAACGAATTGAGCTCGTGTCCATCAAAATGCCGCGAGTTTCCGGAAACGGAGTAGATGGGCCGTCGTCCCAAATGAGGTCAAACCACGCAATCGCTCTTTGTAGCCGGTCAACCTGAGATCACATGGGTCAAAGGTGAATGAACTTGGGGCATAAAAGGTCACGGAGAAAGCAGCAGCGCTGTTTGAACTCCTTACGTTTATTTCCAACTTACTTAAGTATCTAAAAATGATTCTTTTAAGCTTGAGAAAAGTGAATTTAAATTAAAAATTACAGCGTTTTTTTTATTTAATTGAAATTTGTATTGTACGACAAATTTGTACAATTTTTGTAAAACTAATTTTTTTTTTTAAAGCCGTATGGATGTTTTTTTTTTAATTTAAAAACGCGAAATTTTGAAGTCAATCTTCCAAGTCATTCCAGAAATGTCTCTCAAGATTTTGAAACATGTTCATTTGCTTTTCGAAATTCTCCTTCATTATTATGTTCTAAGTGGCTTTGACATTACTTTCACTTAAATTCATCTTCTTCTTTAATTCTCAAAATAGGGGAAATTAAGCATTAATCAAGGAGGCTGAGATCGAAATTATTACAGATTCTTCTTCAATGATCATTAGTGAGAAAAACTCTTGAATTTTTCTCTTTGTCATTTTTCAAAGAAGTTGCTTCGTTTTGAGTAATTAAGTCTTTTAGTGAAAATTTTCGAAAAGAAAGAAAAAAAATCAATTTAGCAACTAGAGGCGCTGTGGTTGGAAAGTTACAATTCGAGACTGATGTCAATTATTGGAGAATGCTAATTAGTTGAATAAATTCTTACTTACATATTAAAATTCATTTTTCTCTTCTAACTATCAAAATCAACTAATTTTAATTTTTAAACTGATAAAATGTAAAAAGAAAAAAAAAAAAAAAAAAACACTCTTCGTACTTCGTTATCTAAATTCTATTCAAAACATTATGATATTGCTGATAATATTTTTACATGGCGTTGAAGCTAGTTGAATGATTTTGTTGTGAAGTGAAAAATTGTCAATTTTCGAAGAAGTTCAACCACAGAACAGTTAACAGCGCTCCTAACTACCTTGTTTTCCAAATGTCTCTATTATGGATCTTTTTGTGTGGCGTTGAAGCGTTTTAATTTTGTGATCATGAAAGTTCGAAAGGCAAGGCTTTGTCCTTCCGATTCAACAAACGTGAAATGGAGAGGCTTGACTTTTTGGCTTTTCTGCCCATTTTCTAAGTTCAGACGCACTGAAAGGCGGCGCTTTTGTCAACAAAACCATCAAAAAGTTAACCCCCTTTTCTCTGCAGCCCTATTCCCACCGAAATTAGTCAATTATACGTCAAATGAGAAATAATTTGCAAAAAACACCGCAATTTTTTAGCAAAAATTAAATAATCAATTGTAAACTCACTCAATTATCTAAAATGCAAATTAAGAACAACTTTACAAAAAAAAACAATAAATAACTATTAGCCTATAGAAAAAAAATTACGGGATTTTATTAAAGCAGAAGTGCAGCTTTACACGGAAAATTAAAGTTATGTTTCAAGTGAGTGTAGGGGTGTAATTTTTTGAATTGCAGCAATACTCTCTTGTTCAGAACAAGAAATTATTTTTATAAAATTTAGAAAACTTCTTTTTATTTTTATTTTAAATCGCTTTTAATGGCAACATTTCCACCGACAATATTCGGTTTTGTTCCATACCGTCGCAAATGTAGATGTCGTAGTGCTTTACCGAACTTCGGTCACAACACATCCCCTGTTGTCAAGCATTTAGAGAATCAATTTTATTTGTATAGAAATTTCATCGATTCAGAAAAATCGAATTCATCGATTCATCGTTTTTTGAAATAAATATAACCGTTTTAATTTTTTTTTTGAGGTTAACCTAAGCACAAATAAAGTTGTTGATTGGCATTTCCAATAAACTCGGTTAACGCCGTCCTGAATATTAATTTTATTATATCTATGTCAATGAATTGCCAAAACACGTTCAAAGTTTAGAGTTATATATGTCTAACACTGAAAGGTTCTGTTGTAAATTTAATTATTCAAGTCTTTTGTACAGAGCGTTTCTCAAGTGGCGTACAAAACGAATCGAAAAAGCAAACGTCGTTTGAACGAGTTAAAATCTAAAAAAAAAATATTCACCAAAGAGTAGCAGGCAGCTCAAGTATCCCGTCGGGTGACTTGTGCACTTTTATTCATATGATTTAAAAAAAAAAACTTTTGTTCTGAACAAAAGAAACGCTCTGCATTTTTAAGAAGAGTGATTTGAGAGTGTATTTTTTCCTAATTAAGCCTTCTTTGTTCTAAAATTACTTTGAATAAAAAAAATTTCGAGGGAAGTTTCAAGATACTTCTCCAGTGCTCGAAAGTTTCAATTAGCTTCTTAAACAATGATTGTTTGAATTTTGTTTGAATTAAATTTGGAATTAGCTTTTAAATAATAGCATGATTGCCCAAGACGCGTAGTCCGCGGGGCTAGGACCCTTGTCCTAGCTTGGGTAGGTGCCGAGATCGAATCTCGGGAGCCG
>JAQFYP010002569.1:0-12447 GCA_034694865.1 Bilobella braunerae | reverse complement strand
AATTTTTTACTTTCGGACGTTTGTTTTGTCATATTCGTGTTCAGCATACATGAATTAGTCTACAAAATAAAATTCATTAAATTCTGTGTCAGTGAATTTTGTCTGGAATTGTGGAGGCGCGCAACTATGGTCACTCGGCTGAGTCAAAGAAGAAAGTGAAAACGCGGGAAAATCTTCAACTTTCAAAAAGTTATGGTCGGCAGCTGCCTTCACTGTAGTAGTAAAACTTAGGGTTGCATTGTATATGCATTTGTAATTTACCGCATTGCGTTTCTTATTTTTATTCAAAAGTCAGTATGCTAATTTGGATAATTATTGTATTTAAGCTAATTTTAACCGTTTTGAAATGTTTTATCTTGCACACATGTCATTAAAAGCATGAGCTTGGCTGGCACAAATCAAATAAATATTTTGATTGATTATCTAAACAACCCCATCACAGGACAACAGTACCTCTGAGGATTACCCGCTTGCAGGTTTTTTTTTCAAAAAGTTGCGTCACTATTCGTGGCTGTGTATTTTGATATCATCTATTTTAGTACAAAGAATTTCGGGAATTATTTATTTCAAATTAAATGTGAAATTGTGAAATATCGGTAGAAGGAACTGTTCAAATGAAATTATTGTTAAAGCACGTGTCTCCCTATCGTGCCTGATATCTAGGGTTTGAATTCCACGTATTGAAATAAATAATACTTGTAAAATAAGATGATTGATAGTTCCAGAACAAGGGGTTTCAACGTATGGATGCAGATTTAGGGAGGTATCAAATTTTTTAATCGCGGAGTATCATAGTATCTTTTACAAAACCGGTATCTAACATGGGTTTTGCGTGTATTATTTTAATATAATATAATTTCATTGTGTTACATTGTTTTGACAACTGATCGGATTGGTATTTACTATGTTATCCTTATTGCTCAACGAACTTTTCTTGAACTTGATAACAAAATTGTACTTGAAATTCAGTCAACCCTAACTGTTACCGGCTATGTAATTCAAATAGCTTACCATTGTAGAATTATTCCTCTAAAATGGAATTGGAAAGCACAAAGGATACGCGAACTGAGTAAGTTTCGGGAGAAGTTGCACTACCTCACTGTGATATCTGTCATTGGACGGACAAAAGTAGCAATTATCATCAAATTAAGTAGAATGAAGTATAATTTGAGCTATAGAACCTTTGATCCTTGTTTTAACCGAGGGACGTACGACTTGATTTCCACATTCATATTTGGATTCTCATCAATGTTCGACTTACATATGTTTAAAATGAGATCAGATCTTTGCAGGAATATTAATTTGCTTTGCACTTACTACCAAACATTTATACGTAAGCTATCATTGTTACTAAAAGTGAAAGCTGTGCGATCCCGATAGGAATATTTACTGTTTGGTAATACTATACTTGCACTAATACGATAATTATATTAATTATTACTATATATAAAAAGAAGTTGGCGGTCGTCGTCGTCGTCGTAGTGAGGCGCACGGCAAAGACAAAACCAATTTTTTTCTGTTGATTTAAAACAACTGGCCCCGTGGCCGAATGGTGGAAAGCGTCGACATGAATTCGAACGCCAACGTCGCGTCGCAGGTTCGAATCCTACCAACTTCATTTTTTTTCTGTTTTTTTTTGTCATTATAAACTTTTTGCAATAGCTGAAGAACTTCGTTGTAATGGTTCAGCAAATTCTCTTAAAGGTTTAAATTAGTGAATTATGATTAACAATTAACAATAATTAACTTTTGAAAGTTGAGTTTTATATGTGAATAGGGGTTTTTACGTGTGATGAAGCTATTTATGACGTTGAAATTGCTCAGATAATAGATCAATAAATAATAGATAACATATTGAACAGATAAAATAGATCTCTTTTTTGTGGTCATTGTTGTTGACATAATTTACTGTTGACCTCATTGTTTTGACGTAATGGCTTGCTACCGTATAAAACCAAGTGGGCATAGTTTAAGACAAGTTTGAAAAATTCTCATACAAAAGTTTGATATAAAATGAGCCAAATAAAACAGCCTATAAATAGAGGTGAAGCTCAGTTACTCGTGGCTCATTCGCCGTTTGGTTTTTGTGATTGTCTGTTCGACAGTATAGTGGTTAAGGTCATTGACACTTGTACATTTGGTTTATTTGTTTTCTGTGCAAATAAATAATTATTTGCACGTCTCGTCACAGTCGTGACATTGTTCGTCGTCACATTGTTCGTCGTCACTTCGTTCCCGTCATTTGTCCTCGAGTCCCCCCAGTCGATACGTCACAGAGTAGGTGACAGTATTTTTTTTTATTCTCCGTATTGTTTTTATTAACATTATACATTATTTGTAAAAAGAATGGCAACAGATCATACCAACCGAGGGAAGTTTTAAACGATGGAATTCGAGTTTGCAGGGGAAGCAGGATTTTTGCTCAGAAAATAATATAATGTTAGTAATAATTCAATAATAGGTTTAATTTTATTGAAATACAATTTGATTTGCTCAGTTTGCCTTTTCTCTATCCATTTGAGGCCAGACAGTGGAAGTCGCTGCATAAGCCTCGCACTGGCCTTGACACAAACTGGACCCCAAATTGTTTTAATGGTTTGTTGACCCTGAAATTGGTTTAGATACATACCTGTTACAAATTAGCGGCTTTACGTAAACCCGTCCAAAGAAAGGAAAATTTCTGTTTAAATGTTCGTATTCTCGTTTCCCATTTGACTAGCCTTAAGTTTAAAAAAAAGGCTTTTGCAGCTAATTTTTAATGGGTAAGTACGAAAGCTGCTGGATTTGGAACTAAGGCGGAAGCCCACATTTGGCTTTTGTTGTGTATGACGGTCAGAGCAAAAGGTAAGGTTGGCAGTGTTAACCACTGCGCTGGCCAGGGCCTCTTACTCCAGAGAGCTCAACAACTCACTATTATGCTCTGCGTCACTGTTTGGCGTTATCGCCACAGATCCCCACGTTCCAGAGTCCTACCCCCTAGGACTCCAATATATTTAAGACAGTATGCAAATTGCCCTATTGCAACTCAGGCAGAGCACCTTATCAGTGGGCTCTGGCAAGGTCGGAGATTAGGGACATAGGGACTTTCGCTTGAGGCTACTTTCAAAGCTTGCACCACAACAACGCTTATCTATTCTGCCTTAGCAGCAGAAAAAGCAACTTGCATGGCAGAGGACCTTGCCGTATGAAGACGGCGAAGGTAGCGCTCGAACGCCGCTCCTCCACCACTTGTGACGGTCAGAGCAAAAGGGAAGGTTGGCAGTGTTAACCACTGCGCTGGCCAGGGCCTCTTACTCCAGAGACCGCAACAACTCACTCTTTTGCTCTGCGTCACTGTTTGGCGTTATCGCCACATGTGCGATAGAGTTTTAAAGTAAGTTGACGTTTTATAGTTCAATTATTATAGTCTCTTTGCATTCATGTCATTCATTTAATTTCATTCAACTCAAAAGTCAAACAACCTTGCTTCCAGTAGAATTATTGTGATAGAAAAAATCTTTGAAGCGCTCCCATGTCCACGTATATATATATAAGAAGTTGTTAAGAATTAAATAAATTTCTTTAGTCTAATGAAATTATTAAAATTATTATTATAGGCATCATACATCAAGCCTGTTCAAAGGCATTAGCACCCTTACTTGATCCCGATAATATTTCTTGCCTTGAATTTTCAACTTTCTGCTAAACAAATATCTGACAGTTTAATCACAAAATATTTTCATACTTATGCTGTTGTTGTTTTATGCAACAAGAAAGTACATACTACCGAGACACCCCAAAACTGCTTTTTTTTATCACAAATGTAGTATTATTCAAAAGGAAATCTAAACTACATTTTCAAAAATCGTGGGATCGTATTGTCACGGGCTACTGGTGACGTATCGACGGGGGGACTCAAGGGCAATGAGGGGACCGTGTAGCTCAACGGTAGAGTGACCGAAGTGATCAAGTGTACAAATAATCTTTATTTGTACGTCAAATAACAAAGGCGGACAAAAGGTCAATGACAGTCGAATCGACTAAAGGTAAAGTGACGAGTTAGTGAGCAAACGTCGACTCGGTACTGAATGACCCCGACTAACTACACGAGCACTCCTATTTATAGGCAGTGCTCCCAAACAGTCGAACAGACAAATGACCTCAACTAAACTACAGAACTACGACTACAACTACCCAGTCACATGTCTGCAAATAAGTGTGCAACTACCATAGATAATCAACTGACATCGCGTCCAACAGGTCGATGACTTCTTGGGCGTACAGTATTTTGTAATTTTGAGTATTCAATTCAATTCAAATCAAATCAGATTCTTAGTCTCTTGGCATTCAGGTCATTTAAGTCCTGATCTATTTCTTATTATTATGAGTATTCTTAACCGATTCTATTTTTATTTATCACATCAGGTGTTACAATAGTGCGTACCTTACGATGTGAATACTTTGTTTTTATACAAAATCTAACACACTTATTACATGCTCCAACTAAATCGTAATTTCTAATTTTTAATTTAATCGTTCAGCATTCGCAATACATTGACATGCTAAGACTGTACAATGTACTGCACTTGCGGTTATCAGGCAAAAGCTACGGCCGTACCTGATTTGAGGTTGGTGTCCTCCCTTTGTAGACTAGGCCCGTAAAACACCTATGCTAATGAGCTCCATATTCTTCCGCATTCCTACCCTTCCTTTCATGTTGAGCTTCCACTCTGCTGGAATGTCAAATAACGCTCCTTTACATTTACATTTATCTAAAACTGCATCATGCTGGAGCATGCCAATTATGGTGAAAATGGTTCGAACAAAGAAATGGCTAGAAAAAAAGAGGAATTCGGCAGTATCCATTCAACAAATTTTCGAAAACTATGCTCGCAATCTAAAAATGCTAAAAGCTTCAAGTGTTTTCACAATATCAACTCTGTGGATTGTGTTGACTTAGGTCGCCGTAACTGCCTTAAAATGTAAAGTATCGTTGTCTGAAGTTTTTAAATTTGTAGTATCAGGCAAATTTTCTCATTGATATATGGCGAACCAAAGATAAACGTGCTTGCATCATTGCATCCTTGTTGAACTGAAGGGCTTAAAGTCTATTTTAAAGTTTTACACAATTGTATAAGCAACAAAACCACTATCACATGCATTTATTGTGGATAATCAAGTAGTCATTAGAAATTGTTCAATTCCAAAAAAAATTGATGCATCCGAAGTTACTGTAAACATATCCTATTTCATTTCACCTACTAATAAGGCTATTTAATTAAGCCGCCAGAAACATCAGTTTTTGGCTTGCACACAATTCAGGAAAATTACAACATTGTAATTATTGGAACTAGCTACTTTTGCGACACTTTTGTACAATTTCAAAAATAGATTCTATTATGTACAAATTGTCAAATTGGTTGATGTTACAATTGCAATGAGAACTGACCAACTATGATTGTACTTTTTTCTGGCTAATAGAAAAGAAATTTATTGCTAAATAAGTTCAATATGGTCAAGACGCAAAAAAAAAACCGCTCCATAACTGGATGCCCACTTAAGGATCATCTTTATTTTCATCGTGACCCTTCATTGGAGATTCTGTAAAAATGATATCCAATTACGAATATTGCATAACTGCAATGAAAAATTGTGTAACGCCGGGCTAAAGAATAAAAAAAACTATATTAACATTTTTAAACATGAATTGATTTATTATTTTTGCAGATGTAAAATATTCCATGAAACCAATTTCCATCTTCATTGCCTTTGGTAAAAATTGCAAGAGAGTGTACCTTATGTGCAGAATGGGAATCCTTTACATATTTGACACTTTAATATTTAATAACAATAGTCATTGATTATTATGGTGTCGTACATTCTGGTAAAAACGAAAACAAAAATTTAGGTTTTTCATCATGTATACATTGAAGAAAATGAGAGATTTGCCAAATATAATGTAAGATCCGAACGCTTTGTTTACCTAAACTATTTTTGTGTTGACTTTATTTCACTACCGGGTTGCCACATGTTGCGCTCAGGATAACAAAGTTTTTCCTCGGTTGTTAGCATTTCAAATTTGAGTGTCGGGTCCCAGTAGGATTTCATGCAGAATGCAAGTCCGTCCCATGTTGTTTCCACCGTCTCTCGCGTCTTGTAGCGCTTCGCTCGCCTGCTAAGTATGGCAAAGTAAATGTAAAACCAACAACTTATAAAATCAAAACTAATTTACTTGTGCATTGAAGACTCAAGTGGACCACTACCTAAATAAAGAAGCCCCAATACAATTTAAAATCAACTCAAATCCAATAAAAACATGTACCTATCTCACATATTATTCTCATGTATTATAAAAAAAAAATGAGTGCATGACAATGGAAGACTGCTATCAAACTGATGCTTAGTTAGCAATGTTACCGTTTCTTGTATCTGAAACTCTGCCATCCTCGTCGTGTACAGCTAAACGCTTCCGGCGTTTCGCAATACCAGAACTGCGAACATGCGTTGAATTACTCTTGAGCCTGTGTGACCAAAATGTGCTTTCCGTAGTTGAGGACGTTACTGCCGAAACTTGAACTCCTTGAACACAGGTAGACGAGCAGAGAGCATAAGGCATGGGAACGGCTTTATTTGAACCTAAAAAAGTGCATTTCTCCGAGATACATTTTTTAAAATCTAATCCTACACAACCATTGACTGATTTGTTTATTTTTAGTATCTCATACGATAAAAGAAGTGGTCGAATGTGCCAATGAGATCGTCGTATCCACCTGCGTTCATTCCTTCACAAGAGTCAACTAACTTGTACGTTGTAGGACCTCGTGCTCCATTCCAAATGTGCGCCTTGACCTTGACTTCCTTTGGGACATATTCTGATTTTGAGAAGCATACGGGGCGTTTCTTCCCATTTTCAGTGGCTAGTATATTTTTGACAGGATGAATGGCCACAATAGAAGGTCTGTGGAATTCAATCAACGGTGTTGTTGTGCCATTTGTAATTTCATGAAAGACCGTTAATGAGTCTGGGGCAACATATGTTCGACTAAAATAAAAAGACAAATGGTGAGATAAATCAAGGCTCAAAACTTGAAGGAATGATTGAATGACGGCATTTTAAAGCACTTAGTAATCGTGTTGTCATACTATAAAATAAAATACAAGAACTTGGGCGACAACAAATTCAACAATTCTGGCACGGGCCACATGTTTCTACCTTTATTGATCTTACTTCTAAGCTTGAATTTGACATATGCTAGTCAATTCGAGTGCTTAGACTCACCTTTTCCGAATATCCAGTGGATCTCCCAAGTAAATGAACGTACTAACCTGAACACAAACCACTGCTGAAGATTCTATTCCATAATTTTGTATTGTATGTTACTGTAGCACTACGTTACAGTAACATTTAGCTAATATTACGTTGAAGTTTTACGTTAAAATCGACTTGATAGCACTGCTCTTGCTCATCCTCGCCGTAGAACACATAAGCGGAGTGATCACATAGAGTTGGATGAAGGATCCAGCTAGGTAAACAAATATTAGAATTACTCCGCTTTGGTCAATCTAATGGCAGCTAATTATTAATATAATGATGTTATTTTTTATAAGTATTTTGTGTGATTGTATGTGCAATGTCAATAATTTCTCCGCTCTTGTGTCACACCATACCCAGATCAATTTTTGAAAGGTATTGAAATTTTCAGCCAGATCCGCCAAAACTTGACATTTTGACACCCTTAAATTGTCACGCATGTGCATATTGTCACTACGACTAGTGGTCTAAACAGACAATTGCTGGCCTTGATTTATCGACTACCTCTGTATTTCCCACTAGCAAAATGCAAACAATTCTCTCTGCAAGTTGTGATGAGAAACGTAGAATTGGTTCTATTATTTTTCGTCTGTCCCAAGACGGCGTAAGTCGGCAAAACTAAATTTAAATAAAATTCTGATGCAAAAGTAAAGATAACCTTGTATTATGAGTGAGGCATCGAATTATAGGTGGGTGAGGCAAAAACACTATAAAATTTAGATTAGTTGTAAATACAGTATCTAAATTATGCTTGAATTAACTAATTTTAAATACAACTGCATTATCTATAGAAATACTAATTAAAATATTTGGAACAATGTAATTCTGGTTTTTGAATAAAAATTTGGCAATAGAACTCGTAAGTACACTACAATCCAAGCAATAATTTCATTTCTATATTATTATTTTTCAAAATTTGATGTGATTCGAGAATTTAATTTAATACATCCTTGATTTATATTTGTTGCTTGTACTGTCTGTAGCCTCGATTGTTGCGAAAGTTCATTAAAAAAAAAACAATTAGTTCTTTAAAAATTATTTTGATATTGTTTTTATTTGTATTCAATAAATCACTTTTCGCTGCTTACGTTCCTTGCATACAGACGCAGCCTGGGATCATTGGTTCTTTTAGAAAAATGCCACTGGGACAATTCTTGGCCATTGCTTCATAATGAGCTCTAGTTTGAGTACAGATTCGAATCCAACCTTGTAAAGATTCATCTTCCAGTGCACTAACACTCCCCTTCCACCAATCAGAGAAAACCAAAACGATTAGGCACAGAAGAACTGCGCTGAAATTCTTGTTTCCACGTGTATGAGCATATTTCTTCATGATGAAACATGTGCCTAACTTTTAGCTACGTTAAAAACGTGGCGAAATTTTCCATCACAAACTAGTAACTGGTTGGAAGCCCCTCAACGCTCATTTTGGTTTGTGTTGTTTATTTTATGATTAATTATGTAATCAACTACAAGATTCTCGGTGAGTTTGCTTATTTAAAAAAAAACAATACAGCATTATGTTTATGTTTATGTTAAGCATTTGTTTTATTACATGAGTTGAAGAAATCATGGAGCACAAAGCTTTAGATGCAAGTTGAAGTGTCATTGTTCTTACATTATGGGTTACAAAATCAGAAACTATCAGCTTCTTGGAACATAATTTATTTTTATAAGACATAAATAAAATTACGCAGTGATGGTCTTGAAAGTTCAAGGTAGGCTAAATAGATGGCTCTCCAATACTAGGACTGACTTTCTTAAAGTCAGGTAATTAGCCAGAAGTTGATGGTACAATGTTTAAATTTCATTTACATCGTTTAAGTTGTTGCATTCTTATGTTCCGCTATTTTGTTCTACGTAAAAGAAATAAAAGGAAAATGCCGTCTCTAGCGCCTAAAATGCTGCTGACTGTACGTATAAAAAAAAATAATCTCGCTTTTGGTGTTTTTACTAATAGGCTTCCAAAATGATACTGAAGATAAAGGACGGTGCGGACGCTGAAACAATCCTGCTAAGTGTTAGCAGGAAGACCTTGAGCAATAGAGAACCAATGTATTTGTTTTTAAATGTGCCGAACCACAAATCGGAATTTTTTTTGAAAATTTAAAGCGTTCGAATAGTAAGTGTCGGGATTCGATTACCGGACGTTCCCTCCCGGAATTTCCCTCCCGGACTCTCCCTTCCGGACATTCCCTCCCGGACGTTACCTCCCGGACTTTCCCTCCCCGAGACGTTCCCTCCCCGAGACATTCCCTCCCCGAACTTTACCTCCCCATTAAATTTTTTTTTGTTATTTTTCTAATACTAATTAAAAAAATGTGTCTTAATCCCAATTGTTTAAACCTAAACCCAAAATACCAGTATAATACAGTACTAATTAAACCTAAACCTAACCCAAAAAAAAAACAAATATTACTATACTAATCAAGCCTAAACCTAAACCAAAATAGAAATATAATACTACACTATAAAAAGCTAACCAAACTTAAACCTAACAAACCTGGAATTCAATTATTTAAACCAAACCTAAAAACTACTAAATTGAGCACTAATCCTAGTAATATAAATTGGAACCTAAAATCTTAAATGGAATCTAAAATTAAAACCCTTTAAAGTATTATTGAAGAATTTTGTTTAATTAATGTTAAAAAATTATTATAATTTTTTAATAGGAAGGTAAAGTCCGGGGAGGGAATGTCTCGGGGAGGGAAAGTCCTGGGGAGGGAACGTCTCGGGGAGGAAAAGTCTCGTTGAGGGAAAGTCCGGGAGGGAACGTCCGGGAGGGAACGTCCGGGAGGGAACGTCCGGGAGGGAACGTCCGGTCACGCCGGGATTCAAATCAAAAATTTTCGGTAAAATGATGTAGGCGCAGGCACATCAATCTGAGACTTACCGTAAAAATGAAGTGCTATTCGATAGGTGCCGGCCCACTAATATGAAGGTAAAAAATTAATTGTTATAAGATATGTGCCAGGCCTTTAATCTGAAATAAAAATTAAATAAAAATAAGATGGAGCTTTATGGAAATGAAGCCGGGCGTCTAAGCGGAAAATTTTCGATAATATTGTCACGTTCATTGTAGCCCCGCCCCTGGAGTCGACGTCATTCGCGAACTTCAATCCCCGTAGGTTACACGTAGCAGGTTAGTCACATTCATTATCTCCAGACTGGCGCAAGACAGGAGACAGATTTATTTAGTAGTGATTTAGATAAGTTAGGAAGGAGTTAGTGAGTAGCGAGATTTTTCCCTGTCCAAACGAGAACTCTGTACATCGTCGGCTTGGTCAAAGTAAAACAAGTTGTACTTTGACCTCTTGACTTTTGTGTTACTAGTTTTGGCACTACGTCGTTCCCATTATTGCCTCTGCACCCCTATTTACGAGTTCACGGTGACCTTTGAGAGGTACCGTGACAATATGAATGATATGATGGGTCATTTGAAGTCTGCGAATGTTGACTGGAAGTCAAAGGTAAGGATTCCAATAGGACTTCCTTAACGGAATTCGTTTAAACTTGTAACGTGTCTTCACATGTTTTCCAGCTACGGTATTAGTTACTTCACCGGGCTTAATTCGGCAGAACTTGTGTGCGTGCCGGTTCCTCAGGCGGACAATTCGTTAGTGTGTATCGTTCCGATTAAGATTTAGATGAGTTTTATTGAATCAACTTTCAGTACCAGTGTCCGGCATGGGTTAGGTTGCACCACAAACATTAGTGTCGAATCGTTCGGGTTCTATTGAATTCTAATTGCTAATAACAAGATCGGTCCGCTTCAGTCCAAAATGGAGTCCAAATTTCTGGTACCGTATTGGTGGGATCGGTTGAATCAATGTTTAAAACAATAGCGTTCGGGAAACAATGCTTAGTACTGCAGCGTTCGAATTGAATGAACCCATAAATTTAGTGTCATAAAGTAAGGCTTCGAAATCGTAGAAATTTTTTGTGAAATCTGTATTGGAGTGAATCGGGGATTCTAAAACGGAATTTGCGGTGATTCGGTTTTGAGTTAATTTGAGCCTCTGGATTTGAATCTAAGCCGCGCTTTGTGTGTGGCTAAACCGCGTGTGGCTTGATGTAAACGTTTGTATTTAATTTTCATTCGCCTCAAAACCGAAATTACAAAATGCTAACCCGCAACACACTGTATTTAACGGTTACACTTGTGAATACATTATTATTTTATTTTGTCTACGAAATTTTAACGTTATTGATTCTCGCACAGTTTCTAAATACACAACTGATTTATAATCTGTTTGTTATATTTTAATTTGAAACCACGGTACAATATAGGAAGGTGAAGTTAATGCATTTGTACAAATTTGGGAAAATGGAATATCTTGGACTTTAGATATTTATTTACTTAATTTATTACAACTAGTAAAAGTGACAGGTTACAGTGACAAGCTACAAAAGGTCTGACACCGTCGGGACAGAATCAGTTCAATGACTCGGACGAGACCAATGACTGTGACGAGTGACAGTCCGGGACATCGGACTTCTTCACTGTTTCGGACCAGATCAGTGAAAGTGAAAAGGAGATTCCATAGGTTTCTGGAGGTCTTCCTTAGCCTGATTTAATCTTGGTAATGAGTGCCTGCTATTGACGGAGCAGGTGTTTGCAATGGTGTTTTCTAAATCTGGAAGGACCCCAAAAGACAATAATTTTACCTGGAGAGGGAAGGAGTTAGAAACTACCAAGCTTTACACCTATCTGGGGGTTACTCTCTCTTCTACGGGAAAATTTACCGAACACGCTTCAAAGGCCATAGTGAAAGGAAATGCAGCAGCGGCTGCTTTAAGAAACACACTCAGGTTTCCAAGAACCTTCTTCCTAGCCACTGTCAAGAAATTACTACAGGCCATATTACACTCAACCACTCTATACGGTGCTGGAATATGGGGATTGGACCACTGTGAAAGTCTGGAAAAGGTACAACAGCGATACCTTAAGAACGCAATGGGTATCCCAACTTGCTCTCCGAGGTACTTTGTCAGATTGGAAACCGGCGTACCACAGATCAAGTATGAGGTGGCAAAGTTGCATTACAACCAATGGTGCAGACTACTAAGAGACAGCAAAAATCCAGAAAACGATCTAGCTCGCGCAGCTTATGATGATATGAGGAAAGCATCATTCAAGGAAAACTCCGAAG
>JAQFYP010002568.1:0-12448 GCA_034694865.1 Bilobella braunerae | reverse complement strand
CACGAGGTATACGCGACATTTGCAAAGTTTCCATTGATCGTTTAAAAACGCTCTGTATCTTTAGTCCTGCTTTGTTGAACAAGGTCGGGACGATGACAATGGTATTGGACTCGTGGAGGATAATTAGGTCAAATGGCAATTAGCAATTCAATTCAACAAATTAAGGACCTGTTTTCAGTTTGCATAATTCATTCGAGAAATTAAGGGGTCTACCTGCATTTCCAAATTATGATTTTCACATAGAGAGCTCTTGACGAGCGTCTCTATCAGATGTCGTGTCTTGGAATTAGGCATCAAGAATATCATCGGACATGCCCGAAACGCGTAAAATTTTGTATTTATCTAAATTTTTGAAATTTAAAAAAATTTCTTGAAAAGAACAAAATTGTGCTTGACCTGTAGAAACTTTTCTAAGAATTTGAAAATGTTGTACTTTGGAAAATATTATTCTAAAATTGTGTAAATATGTTTAAAATTGTACCAGTTGTCTTTTCTGGTTAGAGAGAGCGCTGACTTAGCGTTGCTTTAGAGTCGCCGCGGACGATATCGCTGAGTTTCGTTTTTATCACGGCTCTCAAATCAGCGCCAACTTCCAACACACATCTTGCAAAACCGACAAATAGAGAATCAGCATCAGAGGGATCCCTTTATGGGACCACCACAATGCCTCAAATTTCAATTAAATTCAGATGTCTTTTGGTCCAAATCTCTGTCCTTAGGAGGATTCATTTCTAATCAGAGAGTACAGTGCGTTTCATAAGAAGCGCTAACGTGTCTTTCAGGTGAAAGTTTGGCGTTTGGAGGGCCACAGGATACTTAGAAAATTAATTAAGTAGTTACGGCTGTAGGTTCAAATTGAACACAAATTTCCACCCCTGAGGTTTTCAATTTCAGCGACAGTTGTGCAAAGGGATTTCAAAACTCAAAAAGTGTCTGCTTTATGTGTTTTTCAAATGTAAAACAATTTTGGTAAATTTAAACAAAGTTCCGCGCTAAATTGAAATACCGTATTCAGTTTAGTGTGGTCCTAAACTATGTTGTTTAGGAAATTTGGAATTCCATAAATCTATACATATGCAGAGGCTTTCTAAAATACAGAATGAAGTAAATTTGGAAATTTTACAAAAAAAGCGTTTAAGTACTGTACAAAAAATTGGATCAGTACTTACTTTTTTTGGTCACTAGATTTAAGTCGACTGACTACTAATTTAGGAAAGTCTCCGTACATTTCAAAAAATTTCAAAACCCGAAAAAAATACACTCGTGAGCTAAAGGTATCCTAGATTTCTACGGTTCTAAACTCGGAATCATACGGTTTTATTTTGAAACGTCAAAGGTTCCTAATTTTTTAACTTCGAAATTCTTGTAAATTTACATGTATAACCTCTGACATTTGTTGATTGGCTACCTGAATTATGAGTGAATTTACCACTGTTGGATTTTCGCTACTTGTGAACGACGTGAAAGTCTGACATTTGACATTGTTTCTTGAGTGCATGTATTTTGCTAATTTGGCCTTTCCCAAAAAAGAAAATTAAATAGATTTAGAAAGAGATTTAGTAAGCAAAAATTACTTTCACTCCCCTATCGTGTAGCTAGGGGAAACTAGCTAGATTTTTTTTTGAATTTTCAGCTTTTCCTAGCACATTTATTTGCACCTAATCTGAAGTTATTCCAATTTTATTTTGAAATATTGAGAACTGAAAAAATGAGATTTGTTTTTAAAACATGCAGTACTCTCACATTAACGCACATTGGAAAGCTTAGACAAAATAACGTCTTTATAGTGATGAGTGGAACATTTTATCAATGACAACTCTTCAATTTTAGAAAATTATAGAAAATTATATTATTTTTATAATTATAGTTAACTTATACCCTGCAATTCTCCATCCCAGAATTCCAATCCAATCTCAGTATTTAGTTGCCGTAAAGTCATTTGGGACTTTTAAATTTAAAAAATCATTCGGATTTAGTTATTGTGGTTAATACTTATTAACAATTTACTGAAAAACCCGTAAAACGTAAAACATATTTAATTAGAAATTTTTTTTAAAAGTTAAAGGGCATAGTTTGCTTCTTTGTACTTTTTTTTTCTTTTTTGATCGTTTATTTAAACTTAAAACAATATTGGAAATTTTAAACAAAGTTTCGCTATAAATTTAAACTACCGTATTCTGTTCTTATTGCGGTTCTAGAATAAATAGGTTGTTTAGAAAATTTGCCGAATCCCAAAAAAAATATAGTGGGTTTCTAAAATATAGAACAAAGAAAATTTGGAAATTTAACAAAACAGAATTTTGCGACTACGAATTCAGGATACTCTCTATACATTTCAAAATTAAAAAAAAAACTAAGATAAAACTACCATCGTGACGTGCTAAATAATCAAGAATTTTACGGTTCTACATTTGAAATAATTTTCCGAAGGACGCAAAGCCTGCTTCTACTAGCACAATTGTGTTTCCCTTTTAAGTGTGTCATTAGCGTCTTCGGTGTTGAAAAATCGCTCGGTATAAGTAAGGAATGGGTGTTCAGTTGTCGTGCTATGCAGCTAATTAGAAACAAATTAGCGTTTTCACACTTATATAAAAAACCACGGCATTTTTTATACGATTGCAATGCACCGACTAACATAATCATGATTGAATTTAACACTTCTGGGACCGCATTACTTGTGAACGGTGTAAAAGTTTATAAAACTTGAGCTTCCGACACATCAACGAAGATGGAAATTTTCTCCACTACGGCTTGTGAAAAACGCTCTGTGCACAAAATCCGTAAATTCAATTTTTTTAGCCATTAAACATCGCGTGCAATTTTCCAGTCTTTATGAATCGCTCGGTTGGGTAATTACTTTTGTTTTTAAACCGATTTTAAACTAAAAAAGGAGTTATTTCCAAGATATTAAAAACTAAAACCGTTTTTTGGGTATTTTAAGAAAGCATTTCTATTTTAGAAAAACGGTAAAAAAAACACCATAAAACTGATTTGCATTGTAATTACGAAGATTCTGTTCGTATTATTTGTGATCGGCGTAAAAGTCTAATAACCATTTTGAGTCTTCAATAAGCATAAAGAGGAACTTTCAAACTTTCTGTTGCGTCTTGGACCGTTGTTAAAAAAATTTCTGTACATTCTCGCCGTGTCGTCACTGAGCAACAAAATTCCGAAGTTGATTGACTGCTGGAGAATTTCCGGTCCTTCGTACGGCTTCGTCAGTATCATAACCACCAGTTTTCACGCTCCTAATTGGTCCAAATAAAGTGCCATTCAGACAATCCCTGCGCTGCAAAGGAAACAAGGACCAATTAATTATGGATCTAAAATTACGGGCCTTTTTCAGTCACACAAATCTCAATTAGCACAGACTAATTAGCAAGCCAACTAAGAGAGGGCCCTTAAATAAGAGGAATTAAGAGAACCTTCAATTTTGAGATAAAAGTGACATAAGGCCAGATGAAGCCTTCTTTTGCTGTTTTACTCTCCTACCCTCTGGTCATCTGCTAACCTTAAGTTTGTTGAATTGTACCATTTCCCATCTTTTTATTTCTAGGGAATTTTTTTAATCTCTGGGTATTCTTCTACGATTCTTTCAAAAGTTTGGATAGTGACTAAAAAAATTCAACGGTTTTGATGCTAGAGTTGATCACATGATTTTACATTCTATGTGCATATATTCTTCCGTGAGAGAATGTCCTGAAGATATGGAGAATTTTGATGCAGAGCTCAATTTAACTCTCCTCCGCCAATTTCATGGGAAACAAACCTGAAAAATAAGAGAAAATAGGATGATTTTTTAAAAATTAGAAAGATTGAGGTTCTAAAAAGCGAAATTTAGAACAATTAGCAAACAGCACGACTTGCGAGTAAAAAGTTTCTCATACAATACAAAACCTTACTTTAAAAAACTGTTTACATAGAACAGACAGTTTCTTGAAGAAACCTAGACAAGCGAAATTCTGGTGTCAAATTTATTTAAAATTATTTTTGTGAAATGATTTTTGAACAAAGGATTTTTTGAAAATCGATTTCAGCTAATCTTGTTTGAATTTTTTTCATTTTTTTTAAAAAGTTAATTTATTTTTTTTAAATCTGTATTTAAAAGTTTTTTTATTTTATTTTTTAAATACCACTTGGGAATTAAAATTAAAAAATATCACAAAACTGAAATTTTTTAAACAACAGTTAAAAAAAGAACTTTTTGAGAATTTCTACAACCATCCAAAGAATGTTGTATGTACATTTTTAATGTAATTGTTTTTTGGAATTTTTGAACATACTGGACACCATATACCTTTTTCTCTGATTCTTTGGTAAAACAATTTTGTAAAATACTAGTTTTTACACTCGCGTACAAAACTCTGCATCGTCTTCGCTGAAATGAGAAAAGAGAAAATACAGTGTGTTTCATGAAGTCTAGAACGTTTCCGTCCCGATAAAGCTTGTGCTTTTTCTAAAAAAAAAAAGAAGAAATGTTTCATGTAAATGCTGAAATTCATTGTCAAGTCAAATTCCTCACATGTAGAAAACGAAAGAAGCCTAATCCGCTAAAGTCATTTTTTATACAGCGTGTTGAGCATTCGACTGAGGCTGACGTGCTTTAATTAGGCTGTAATTGACTTGTATGCAAAGCAATAGTCATCACAATTATGAGTAAGCTTTTGCGTTCTCCAACTTTGAATCCATTTACTGTTACACTAAAAACATCTTCATCTAAGAGGCCAGCAGCATCGCCCATAGAGAATGAGGAAAAGAAAAACAAAGAAAGTGTCGAAGAGGACCCACTTTCTGGAAATTTGGAAAGCAAAATTGACTTTCTGGTCTCCCAATTCCTGCAATGGGAACCAATTTTTGAAAAGTTTAAGTCTCTCGCGGAAGTTGATCTAGTTCTAATAAACGAGAAATTCTCTACCGTGGGTTTGGAATTAGAAACACTCCACAAGGAAGCAATCGTCTCAAATGTAATTATTTCGGGGCTCGAGGAGAGGGAGAGGGATACTCCTGTGCAACTAGTGAACGAAGTGGAAAAATTGTTTAAAACGATGGGCTTTAAGAAGTGGTAATAAGTAATTGTAGAAGGCTTGGCAAAAATGGAACCACTGGACGCGTGGTACATGTCAAACTTGTACGTCAATTGGACAAGCAACAAATTTTCTCCAGAAAATCAACGTTAAGGAACGAAACTGCCTTCAAAAACGTCTACATCAACCCGGAGCTTACAAAAATGGAACGAGTCAGGGAAGGAAAACTTCGGGAGAAGGCAAAAAAGCTAAATAAAAAAAAACGCAAGAACTAGGTATCAAATCCGAGGCGGATTTATGAAAACCACCTGCAATGGGAAAACGATTTTTTACGAAGTCAACGCAGACGGCGAAGTAGTAGAAGCCCAGAATTCTTAATTTAAATTTAAAATTTTATATGAATTATTTTGTTCTATTTGTAAAGATTAACTTTAATGTCATCGTGTTCCTTAAACATCCGTGCCTTAGTTTTTGCATCTTTGAATTAGATTATTTTTGATGTGGTATTTTTAGACTCAGCAATGGCTTAGAAATGTCAATTTTGTGATTGTTACTAGGATTCAACCTTCGCATTCAATAATGTTCAATAGAAGTGTATTGGAAGGTCGAATTTTTTGTTTAGTAGGCAAATTTAAGTTTATAGTTGAATATCTCAAAGACTATTCATCCAGGAATGCTCATTGCCAACTCCTAGAAAAATTAGTTTTTAGAAATACTTTCAGAAGCCTCATGGACTTGAAGTCCGAAAAAGGCTATCAGCAATCTTATATATAATAAATAAAATGTACAGTGTGTTTCAAGTGTTGCAAGGAAGAAAGGGAGAGAAAGGTAATAAGACTAAACGGTATAAAACACTGAAATTTTAAACAGTATCATTACTTATAAACTGTATATATATATTTTGATGTCATTTGAAAGTATTAAAAAATGACATCACCGTTTTAAAAAAAATTTACACTTTATAACTTTTTTTTTAAAAAATAGTTTCATCAGATTTTAAGAAAAAACAAAAACAAACAAGCAATATTGCAAATTCTTGGTTTATTAGTTTATTACACCATTACTGTTTAAGTTTTTTTTGGTGGAAAGAGAATAAAAATCAATCAATCTGCAGTTTCCAAAAGTTCGTCGGTTTTTATACAAAGTACAAAAGTTTACTTCAAAGTTTTTACTCATTCGTGTCAATTTTTCGAAACTTTTTCAATTTTCTCTCGTACAAAGCTTCTCAAAAGAAACCTTTCAAATTTTAAAAACAGTAGTATCCCACCTGTCGTAAATCACCTGCCTCAATAAAATCGAACTGTTTGATTGTTGAAAAACTACACTTTTCTAAAACAATTTATTGGTTGGAGGTAACTCGTACCATAATTTTGTTTTATGTTAATTGTAGCGAAACATCTGTTTTAAAACTTTTTTTGCTAATTTTTTTTTTAAAATCTGTTTTAAAAATCTGAATTTTCTAAATCTGATTTCAGTTCTAAAATTCCAAACGGAGAGAGAGAGATGTGACGAGAAATCGACGTAAACAATAGCTAGGTTGGCAAAGAGCTTTATTCAAACCACCCTCTCAGCAATACAATCAGTAGTGCAGAGCCTTTTTAACAAAACGAGCAATGTTATCTGACAAGTTAAATTGTATTTGTGCAAAAAATTGGCATTTAAAATAAGAAAAGCTCGGTATTTAGGTAAATGACTGGCAAATAATTTATGGTGGACCTGTTTGAAATTTTTGCAAACTTCCCGCTTCCGCTCATGTTTCTTCTATTTAGAGCGCTTTCGGTGATAAAATTCTGCACACTAAAGAGGCTCTCCTACTGGCAATGTCGCCTCAGGCTCGTTTTCGACAGCATTTGTCGCAAGTAAAATTTGAAGCATTTTGCGGTCGTCTACGACATAACTTCTCTCTCATTCACTGTTGGTGTGTTCTGCGCCACCGCTAACCGTCCGCGACAATGTACTGAGCAATTTTTATGAAAGGTTTAAGTTTGTGACTGAAACATATTCCGAGCAACGTTTTTGATAAGCTTATTTTTATATCTGACTTGTAAGACGCCGCTTGGAAATATTTTGCTTCGAATATTATACAGTAACACAACCACTTGATGCTTTCATAAGTTTTAATTGTACTTATAAGTAGTTAATAATTATAAACCATTGCAATTGAAATAGTTATAGTTCAAAGTAATTGTAATTAAAAATGGCAGTACTTTAAATTGTTGAATCTGTTTTATGACGCCGAACGCAATATTTTCGGTTTTTGTTGTTCATTTGCGAAATAACGTTTTCCATGTAGGCACACAAATCAAATCGCTTTCACTCGTCGTAAATGTAATTTTTGCAAAACCACACGGCATGAAAAGTACAGAGCTTTTTTTTAAGAGCACAAAAGTAAGAAAAGTGTTAGGGCGTCTTTTCGTGTCGAAATCTCACCACAGTGCGGATCGAGAAACTGCGAAGTTTTTTAATTCTGACGGCATTTGGAAAAATCAATGACTCAGTGGCGTATTAAGCTGAGTTACCATAATTATCGTTTAATTAGTAGTCCAATTAACTGATTAGCTCGATTTCGACAAACCACTTATCAAGTAATTAATTTTTAATCAATTTTTTAAAACCAATTCTGTGTATAATACTTGTTAAAGGTTAGTTAACAAACAATGGCTATACATGTTTTCAATTATAAATTTGTAATTATTAACGACATTGTTATTTATAATTAGTAATTACACAATTATTCGTATATAGTAATTGCCGCTGACAATGCCAATCGAAGAAGGCAGCACAACCCAAAAAAATATAATAGAAGGATTTCGGAATGGTCGGAATTAATTATTAATTTAATTCTATATTATTCGTTTCCATAAACAATAATCTCATCTAGATCATTTTTCTAGATTTAAGACAAAGGAAGGAACAATCGACCTCAAACTTAACTTAGAAAAGTAAATTTTTAAATTAGAATTTGAAGTTTAATTTAAAATAGAAGTTAGTTTTGACGTTCATGTTTTGATTTTTAAAATTCTAATCTTCTGTTCTTCGTACTTACTATTTGAAATTTTTTAATTGAGATTAGTAACTAACTGCTCAATTAATTGCTTGCTTCGCAACAGTGAGTGAGGTCGATTCGCTGCTAACTATGTCTTCAATTAGCGGATTCACTTGCTTCACCAGAATTTGTACCTGCTGGGTCACGTTGCTAAGCAACCGGAACACCTGTAATGAAAACAAAGTTAATTACAATTAGGTTAATTACAATTAAGTTAATTAATTAAATTTAAAAAAATGAATTGCTCAATTAAAATTTGGCTCACGAAGTTCTTCTTCCGGCGTTGATTTTGGGCTTGTCGAAACCCATCGTGAAAATCTACTTGGCCCGCCGATTCACTTCACACTTGGAATTGACTCTAGCTCTCTTCAATTTCATTGATCAATTACGACGGGAGGCGAATGAGGCGTGAGTTGAGTGGAAATTAAAATTAAATTTTTTTTTAAATTGTGTAATTTTTAGAAAAATTTAAAAAAAATTAAATTTTGAAAAAAAAAAACTTTTCTAATTGTAAATCTGCCGTCGGGATTCATGCTGTTGAGGCACTTTTGCACTAACGTATAATTTGAAGATGACTTTTAGGAAATTGGTGTAAGTATTTTTGTGGCCCTGGTTTCAAAAAACATTCTGTATATTTTGAAAAAGAAGTATTAATTTAATTTTTAATTTATTTAATTAATTTTTTAATCGACTACTAAATTGAAACCGGCGCATGCTTGAGAAAACTTTCAAAAAATATTTTGGTGATGAGCACAATGCACTTTTTTTGTCCTATAGCGGATATTTCGGACATTTTTTGTCGTATAACGGAAATTTTTGTCGAAATAGTGAACCAGTTATCTCCAGTTGGAATTTCTTGCTGCGGAAGACGGTAATGATTTGATCAAGCGGCAGGAGAGAATTGCACATTTTCCCCAATTGTTCAGTACATAAGAAATATGTATGTAAGTCTAGAAAAGGTTAGTGACTTTAAGGGGTGATCTGGGGTCAAAGGTCAACTGTCGTACCTGCGCCCTGAGCTGTTTGCCAACTGTTGGTAACTTTGAGAGAGGCGGTAATGGGTTAAAATTTGTAATTTGAGGTGCTTCAGCAAATCGGCGTCAAATTTGCTGAGCAAGATTTGGGTCTGGAAAAAAATACGACAAGTTTAAAAAAAAGTTGATGTTGTCTAGAAAAAGTGTTGCTCAAAAAATCGGTTTTTGACTATTTTTTATTCTGTTAAAAGGAAAAGGCACGTTATTTGACATTTCCGCATTTCCGGAGAGGGTAAAAATGTGGAAGGATATGGAGCTCATTCGCACAGATGTTGTCATGAAGCGGGGACCACAGACTATCCGTAACATTCCGCTGTTTTACGGGCCTAGTCCATAAAGGGAGGACACCAACCTGAAATCAGGTACGGCCGTAGCTTTCGCCTCATAACCGCAGGTGACTCTATGCAAATGAGGGCAGACTTCTCAATTCTGACAAAGTCTGTTAGGAAACCTATTGGGTAATTTCCATATCCATTGTTTTTGTATGCCTAGTTCAAGGAGATACGGGCAAGGTCAGAGGCAAGGTAATTCCTTAAGGACTAAACCATCAGTGGAAGACTTTTTGTGGCTGATCGGGAGATTTGAACCCCCGTTTTCATGCTGGCTAGTGGAGAGAGATTGAAGCTCCAACCACTATTCCAACCCCGCCAACTATTTTTTGTATCCTGTTCAAACACTTGAAAAAGCTTTCTTCGCTGAATGAAATTGTTCAGCAAGAATTTTATTGCAGTTTTCTAGAGTGTGAGTTTAAAAGTTGTTTATAGAAAAGCTTTAATAATTAAGCATTGTCTTGAATTAAAAAAAAAGATACTGCGAGTTTCGTAAAGTCTAGAACGTTTCTCGTTCGAAAAAGTTTGCTTTTCTAAAAGAAATTTTATATGTGTCAGGTAAATCTTGAAATTTAACCAATTTGTTCTTTCAAATTCCTTCCGTGTACAAAAAAAAACACAATGTGCCTTTTCCGCATAATTTGTTTTATACAGCGTGTTTAATTAGTGTTGCAAGCAGAGAAAGTGAGAGAAAGCTGTTTCGGAACATTGAGTTTTTGAATTTGTGAAACCCTCTGTACTTTACGAAGTGGTGCAAGAATCTGCGGATAATGTGTCATTCTGGTCATTACTAATGTATGATTTACTCATGTCCGCAAATCTTCCTTTTTCCCTTCATTGCAGAACAAATGGAGAAAGAGCATATTTTCGCACTGGAGGTCACTCCAGCACTTTTTCCATCATTTTTGGCCAATAGTATTTGTGCTTTCTCGGAATTGCCAGCATTATACTTGGCAGTAGTTTTGAAGCTCTGATATATCTCTTGACCTTTCTTTGAACTTGGCGTTGTCAAACTTTTTACCTCAAAATATGTACTCAAGCCGTTTCGATCGGTTGATAATGTAGACAAAAAATGTCGACATTCAAAATGTAGACAAAGTAACGGCGACAGTAAAAATACAGACAGGATATTCTAGACAGTGAAAAAGTAGATATGTTAGAAATGTCAGCAATGATCAGGCAACTTTCTACCGAGAGTCAAAACCGATCTTTGGGAACATCGCACTGACATGAACAACAGCAATATTTGTGGCAACTTTATTTGATCCCGTGTACAGAGCCTTTTTTAATCGAACGAACAAGTGTAGTACCAAGTAGAAATATTCAAAACAAATTCATTCAGTGTATATTCAAAAAAAAATGTGTTTTCAAATAAATATTGCGCCCGGTACAATGCAATTAATTGCACGATTCCAAATTTTCCCGCTTCCGATCATTTTTTTTTCTATTTAGGGTGTTTTCGTTGACAAGTAGAAATTTTCCATAGATTGCCAATGTCACCTGAAGCTCGGTTTCGGCAGCATTTGTCGCAAGTACATAGGAAGCATTTGACAGTCGTCTACGACAGAACCGACTTTCTCATGCAATACAAGATTTTAAAAAATATGATTTATAACTCGCCAAATAGAAATGATTCAGCCTCGCAGGAAATATAAAAACATTGACTACAGTTCGCTACGATACAATTCGTCTACCTCCCTAATTATAATTCAACAAAATTGGAGTTGGAGTTGGCACCGTTTTCTACAGAACTGTTTTTAGTAAACATACTTACACAGAGCATTTCAAAAACTGGTGTTTTAGTTTTGGCTGGCATATCTCTACATTCCGACTAAAGTGCAATTTTCTATTTTACCTTAACGCCATACATAAAGAAAATCTCTGTGTAGGGAGGCTAAAACTTGGAAAGGTCAAGTGGATTGCGCTCTCTAGTCTTTCGGCAAATGATTAAAAATATGCACTGTACATAAAAAGCCACTTCGTACAATTTAGCATATTTTTTAACCTTGTTATTGTTGATAGGCCTCTGAATCCGATGGGTAATGTCCTTTGTGGCATTTTGTAAGTCTTCGAAAATTTTGTAAAACTCGTACAATTTTTGTGCCCATCCAAATTTTGAAAATTTAGATCTCCGTTGATCCAAGGCTCTGGACTTAGGAACCTTAATCCTTATTCAGAGTGTACAGAGCGTTTCATTATGTATGTAGAGGCTTATTTTAAGGGTAAGCCATATTTCTTAATTATTTTGTAATTATTAATTTCATAATTATTTGTAATTAGTAATTACATGTGTACTTAATTACCGCGTACAAGAACAGCTTAGAAGAAGGGATTATTCACCAGGCCGAGAGTGCAGCGCATGCCGCTCCGACACTGATGTGACACGATCTGAGTGCCCTTGAGGAGTACCTTTTAAGGCCAGTTCAAAACGAGGCCTTTACGAGTTATGCGCCACTTTGAGGCTTCATATTAGACAATTACGGTAAAAAATTACTGTAAGGAAGCCTCGGATGTGTATGGCGATTTTCACCAAACACTGTTTCATGCATTCTTCACAAAATAGTACAACTTTAAGTTTATACAATGCGTTTTTTTACCTATAAAGCACGAACCGAAATACATAAACTAGGTATTGAATTTGAAAAAAAAAGGGAGAAACGGAAAAAATTCTTGTAAAGTGTTGAAACAGTGCAAATGTGATGAATTTTTTTTTCCTAGCTACATAAAATAAAAAAATGTTATTAATATTTTTTAGAAATTCCCTGCGTTTTTTAACCACTTTCATTTTTCCAGCGTCTAAGTAATTTAGACAAGAACTTGTTTTCCTGCTTAATTACTTTCTCCATGTAACCAGGCAAGCAAATAGCTTTCACTCGCCATAATATTTTTTGACAAAAAGTTTCACAACTAACATATAAAAAGCACAAAGCCTTTTTTTAAGAATAAAGTGTTAAGAGAACCTACAAGAGATTTATTCGCATTATCGCATCCTGAACTTTCAACTGAAATATTTTA